>JAXGGA010006617.1:0-68618 GCA_038373865.1 Uloborus plumipes
CCACTCTTCAAGTAATGCCGTCTCCAGAGTATTTGCAGTTCGAGGAGGATGAATTCTACGTGCAACTGCTCTTACAAGGTATTCCCATATAAGTTCTCTTTCGGATTCAGATCAAGATACTTTGCTGGTCAGGGTATTAGCTCAATGCCTTCACTTTCGAGGAAGTCGTCAACGAGCGTTGCTCCAGGTGGACGAGCATTATTGTCCATAAATAAAAAGTCAGGTTCATATGCATTTCTGAAAAGTCTGACATAAGGCTCTAGCATCGCATTCCGATACTTCTCGCCTGTTACAGATTCACTGTTGCAAACGTGTAGGGGCGTACGTCCATTGATCATTATTCCTCCCCATACCATCACACCTGTACAACCGAAATGGTCACGTTCCATGCTTTTTGAGGCATGATTTTATGTTCCTGACTCTCTCCACGTATAAACCCGTCTAGAATCACATGTAAAACTAAATCTCGACTCATCAGTAAACAGTACATGGGACCATTGGTGTTCACTACAGTTCTGATATGTTCTGCACCAATTCTGTCATTCCCTCTTGTGTTGTGCCGACAGTGAAACACATACCCTTGGCCTTCTGACATAAAGGCGATAATCGATGTCTCAGTGTTTTTAGGAACATTTTGTTATTTTTTTACAGTGAACTTTCAGTTTTAATTTATTGATTTTTAATGACCTACTTAATCAAACGTATTTTGTATTAAAGAACACAATTTACAAGTACTAGTGAGAATTTTATCCTGTAAGTATTTTGAAACTTTCTGTAACTATCTTTTTTTTTCCTTCAAAAACAAAGATATCACTTTTTTAAGTAACTTCTTTACATCAGCTGTAACTTGATTTTCACTCCTTTTCAGTTAATATATTCCAAGTGTTTTAGATTAGAGAAAGTTTAATTTTACTTTATAAAGTTCTTTAAAGAAAAAAAAATCCGCTGAACTTATCCTCACAGTAAAAAATGAATGTTTTTACAGTATAATGCAGCTAATTTTATAGAAATAAACTGTAAAAATTTCTAATTTTACAATAATAAACTGTAAAATTGCTACTTTTACGGTACTAAACTGTTAAATTGCTAATTTTACAGTATTAAATTGTAAAATTGCTAATTTAACAGTTTATTAACGTGCATTTTACAGCTTGAAACTGGAACTTCTGATGCTAATATTATACTGATTTTAAAAGTACAATACAGCTAAATTTTAAGTCAATAAACTATAAAATTGCTAACTTTACAGTAAGAAACTAAAATTGCTAGTTTTGCAGTTTATTACTGCGCCGTTTACAGTTTTAAATACTTTTAATTGCGTGTTACAGTTTTATAATATTGGCAGCCTCGGCTGCCAATATATTATACACTGGCGGAAAAAAAAATCCCAACACCAAGAAAAAATTGCCGAAGAGTAATGAAATTTGGGTAATGCAATTGTCTAGTTAACATGTTTAATTGATTAAATGTACAAGATCACTGGCTAATTTAAGTTTAAGAAAATGCTGTGCAAATCTGAAATTATGTTAATTTAATAGAGGGTGTAACCTCCAAAATTTTAAAGGCAAGCCTGCAAGCGTGCATGCATTATGTCATACAGGTGCCGAATGTCACTTTGTGGTATGGAGTTCCATGCTTGTTGCACTTGATGTGTCAATACTAGGACCGTTATTGCTGACTGTGGATGATGCCCGAGGTGCCATCCCATGATATCCCATACGTTATCAATTGGAGACAGACCTGGTGATTTTGCAGGTCATGGTAACATGTCAGCACTCTGTAGAGCACATTGCGTTACAGCAGCGATGTGAGGGCGAGCGTTATCCGGTTGGAAAACGCCCCCTTGAATGCTACTCATGAAGGGCTGTACTACTGGTTAAATTAACAGACTGACGACAAATTTTCAGTCAGTGAGTTTGGGATAACCACAAGAATGCCCCTGCTGTCGTAGGAAATTGCTCCAGAGACCATAACTCCAGGTGTGAGTCCCGTGTGTCTAGGCCGTAGACCGCTTGGATGCAGGCGGTCCCCTGGCCTCCTTCTGACCAATATACAGCCACCACTGGCACTAATTCAGAATCTGTTTTCATCAAAAATTACAACAGATCTCCACTCCGACCTCCAGTGAGCTCTGTCGTGGCATCACTGCCGTCGGAAAAGGCAATGGTTTGCAGTCAATGGAATACCGGCTACAGGCTGCCTGGCTCGGAGCTGTCCTTGAAGTAAACAGTTTCTTACCGTTCCTTGGGTCACGACGGTACCAACTGCAGCTCGAATGTCAGCCGCAGATGCAGTACGATGCGCCACAGCCGTACGCAAGATTCGGCGATCTTCCTTCTCAGTCGTGCCACGTGGCAGCTCGGAACTCGATCTTCTTGAGGTAGTACCATCCCTTGCCCATAGCTTCCAATAATCATGCATGGTGGAAACATTCCCACCCAAGTCTCTCTGCAACATCGCGAAATGAAAATCCACCTTCTTGTAGCCAAATTGTACGACCTCGTTCAAACTCGGTGAGCTGTTAATAATGGCTTCTTCGTCTTCTTAAAGGCATTCCTGGCTAACATGAACGCAATTTGTCAAATTTCACGGAAAAATAATACTCACGAGCTTCACAACACGCTTTTAAAACAAGCCTTATTTGCATGTTCTGAGTGACGCCAGCTGCGCCACACTTATGCACGGAACACGAAATTTCAATCGATGTCATCTTTCAGTCGTATAAACACGCCTACCAAATTTCGTTTATCTAACTCAAGTCTTTCTTGGTGTTGGGATTTTTTTTTCCGCCAGTGTAGTAACAAGAAGTTCTGTCAAGAACTAAAAGAGCATACTTTCCCGTACGTCGACATCGGAATTCTCGCATCTGATCATTATTCTCTTGATTATCTGAAACTGAAAATTATGTCAAACATACCTTTTTAGCACATAGAGCTGATTTCGAAAAGCAAAATATACCCCTCTCATCAGATGAAATAGACACGTAAAAAGTAATTGACGAATAAATAAAGCTTTGTCGCACCTTTTAAAGAGTGCAACTGTTACAGTTCCTCCGTAGAAAAAATCCTCCATTGTTTTCAAAAAAAATAATAATAATAATAAAATAAATAAATAAATAAATAAAAGTACAAAGAGCATCAAAACGTATTTTATCAAAGAAAGAAAAAAAAAGAAAAAAAAACTCGTCCGTTAATAAAATGTCTCGAATTTCACTTTTAATCGGTTGCCAGTTGTTAAATATAAATAAAGAATAAAATGTTCTCGTGAATGAAAAATTTTTGTTACAAAAAAATCGTCTGCCAAAAAAAATAATAATAATAATAAATAAAATAAAACAAATGAATAAATAAACAAAAAATCGTCTGCACAGTCAGTCATTTTTTTTCTGAGCCTGCATTTCCGCCACGTTTGCGGAGTCGGAGTCGGAATCAAAGTCCTCACAGAAGATTACTCAGAAAAGTACTTTACAAACACTATTTATCAAAACCATTTTCTTACAAAGTTAGTTTGAAGGAAATCCGACTTTAAGTTCAGAATCAACATTCAACTTAAATTCCCCGTAGACGCTAATGTTAATTTTTTTTCTGAACGGTTCAATATTGAACGAAAAATGGTTCAAATCAAAAAGCGAAATATGGAAATGTATGGGAAAGCCTCTCCGAGATCTTTCAAACAAAAAAAAGTTTATTCCATTCAGACGGTTCACTCAAAAGTTATTAGGTGGGGAAAGGTTGCTTGAACGGTTCAATGTTGAACGAAAAAATGCTCAAATGGAAAATTTAAATAGGGTAATGAAGTATCCTTGCTGAGATCCTTCGAACAAAAAAAAGTTTGTTCAAATCGGATTGTTCACTCAAAAGTTAGCATCGCGGGACAGGTTGTTTGAACGGTTCAAAGTTGAACCAAAAACTGTTCAAATCGAAAAATCAAATATGGGAATGAGCTGTACTCGCCGAGATCTTTCGAACAAAAAAAAGTTTATTCCATTCGGACTGTTCACTCAAAAGTTATTAGGTGGGGAAAGGTTACTTGAATGGTTCAATGTTGAACCAAAAATGTTCAAATTGAAAATTTAAATACGGTAATAAAGTATCCTTCCCGAGATGCTTCGAACAAAAAAAAATTGTTTAAATCGGACTGTTCATTCAAAAGTTATTAGGGGTGACAGCTTGTTTGAACGGTTCAATGTTGAACGAAAAATTGTTCAAATCGAAAATGTAGATACGGGAATGAAGTATCCTTGAAAAGATCTTTCGAACAAAAAAAAGTTTGTTCAAATCGGACTGTTCACTCAAAAGTTAGCATCGCGGGACCGGTTGTTTGAACGGTTCAAAGTTGAACCAAAAATTGTTCAAATCGAAAAATCAAATATGGGAATGAGCTGTACTCGCCGAGATCTTTCCAACAAAAAAAAGTTTGTCCAAATCGGAATGTTCATTCAAAAGTTATTAGGGGGGGACAGACAGACCGACCGACCGACCGACCGACACACAAATTCCCCATCTCAATACCCTACTTTCAAATTTTTAATTTTTCGATATTCAATTTACCTTTTTATTTTTTTAACTTGGCGATATTTTTTGGACTTGGCGATATTTTTTTTACTTGGCGATATTTTTTGGATTTGGCGATATTTTTTAGATGCATTAAGCTACTTTTAATACTTTTTTCGTCTTTCTTTTGTTTTTAACGGGAAAGTAGGCTAAAAACAACAGTTCATTTTTTTCAGTGCTTAAATAGAAATTGTTAATCAATATTTTTTTAACATTTCATATTACTGAATTAAAAGTGCAATAAATAAGCAAAAAGTACAAGTGTAAAATGGAAAGCAACAAATGGTATTAATAATAAATCTATAGATTTATTTTCCAGACATTTGTAAACACCCTTTTGTTTTCTTTTTCCTTCTCAAATTCGAAACATTATCGTTTACTATTCTGGAGTCGGATTTACGCATCTCATTATAGGAAAATGTAAATATAATATCCTAAAAACTTTCTCGAAATCTTTAATTTCAAAACGCTTCCATCAAATATTTATCAGCGAAATTGCTTTTCTTTCATTGCTTATGTCTGGATGGATTTCCGAACGGAAATGAAGAATACTTTCCTTTCCCAAAATATTGCAACTTGTGTGAGTATTCTAATAAACTGAAGAGCTCGAATTTCACATTAAATTTGTTTTTGGAGACTCAGCTTTCAAGAGCTATTTTAATTGTGCTTAAATATTGATTTGACCTCGGTTGAAAAGTCACGACTTTAAGGGAAACATTTTTTTTGCACCCGCTTTTAACAATTCAAGAAAATTTTAACGGCAATTAGAATGAGAATTAAAATTAAAATTTTGATTGGCGATTGAAAATTTGGCTTGTTTTTTCTCTGCATATCTTTGAAGTGAGGTGTAACAAAACTGTTTGTGTTTAGTGAAAAAATAAATAACTTTCTCCCAAAGTGAGTTTTATTTAAAAATGATCACTGAAAACTAATTTTAACATTTTTTTAATGAGAAAAATATACCCTGTAAAAACTTTGCTGTAACTTTAATCCCTAAAAGCGGTAGCAGTGTTGATGCCTTCAATGCTGTAGAGTAATTTAAGCATCGCTTTGGAAGGTACTCTTTCTCAGTCCTGTTAATGACCCTTTCCCAGTCCCAATAGATATTAAACTTATGTATAATATTGTATACTGTTTGTGAATTTTTAAAACTACTTTACGGTGTTAGGTCCATCTTTTAAATGTAATTAAAAGCACATAGCTGTACCTCGGAGTGGGTCAGTGGTAGCCCAATCGCTAAGGCATCGGACTCGTGACCGGAGGGACCCGGGTTCGATCCCAGCGAATCAAAGATCCACCGTCTTGATTAATGGTGGCTGGTGGACGTTTAAAATGTCGTAGTCACAAAGTCCTCCAAGTTAAACGATACCTATGGGGGTGCTGGGCCAAGGGTTTGCTCGGCGCTTGGTTCTGGCTCAAAAACAGAACAGAGCGCTCTTCAGAGCCCTATCCCGGTTAAACCACGAGTTGTGGTAGGTACGGGGGACCCTGGAGTGTGTGAAGTGTACCTCAGAGTCAAACTAACGTAAGTCCAAAAATGGCGATTTTCATTATACAGTCGAACCCGCTTAATGTAATAGCCATTTTGCCACGAAAAAATATTCTAATAATGGGATATTCCATTATCCGGGATCAAAATAATGAATTTCAATGGTTTGGTACATTGAAAACGTATTACATTAAGCGGGGTATTCCTCTAAGCGATAATCTAATAAGCGGGCTCTACTGTATTACTGCATTAAATGTGGAGTATCGTTTCGTACCGACCCATGAGAACGTTATTTTATCAATGGCATTCCTTGACAATTATGTAACAGCGTTGAAAGAACGCGAGTCGCATGCTTTGTATGCAGTAGACAAATGTTTTCGCCCTCCCCTGAAAAGTAACGAAAACGGACTTATGTTAGTCTGATTCGAAGGTGCAGATGTATTAGAACAGAAATTGCTGAATAAAACTTTCAAAAACTATAACAGTACTACGATATTGTTTCGAATAAAAATATATTTAACCATGAACTTTTATGCGAAATATTTTGAATAGTTTTGGAAAAAGAGTTTTTAGAAAGAGGGGAAAAAAGCTACAATGAAAACTGAACATCCTCTACTACAGTTTACGACAACATAAAAATTGAGTACATGACTTTTCTAAGCTAAGACGGAGTAACATCTTTTATGTGATTTCTAAAGAAAAAAGTATGCCATTTAGGAAGGTTTTCAAGATTTTATTTTTCTTTTTTTAGCACTCATCCCAAAAAGCAGTTTTGTAGTTTTGTACGCGAAAACCATAAAAAGAGATTTATATAAAATTGCATTCAATTTCATTCCCAAAGATATATGTAACTATTAAGCCTATTTCTTCCTTTGCAGTATAAAAACTGTTGAAAATAAAAAAAATATATATAAATATAACTCCTTTATTAATGTAAGAGTAAAGTTTAGATCTGAGGTTTTTTTTTCTCTTTCCAATTGGACTGTGTATGGGGCCTTTTGTATACCTAGTGCGATCCCCCAAAATGAAACATTAAACCACCGTTAAAATACCATAGTAAATGATAGCGACAGTGGAGCCTCTACGATGCGAACTGGCACTACGAATTGGCAGCGAACATTCGAATCCAATCTATTTACAGTACCCAATTATTTTATTATTACCCATTTATATATTACTACCTAAGGAATCTTTTACAAGCCACATAATCATACGACATGAGAGCTTCTGACTTTCTGCATCTCGAAAATCTACCAAGAGGCCACCGAGGGTAAAAAAAAAACGATTCTAAGGCATGGAAGGCCAACGTCTTAATGCCACGCCACCAGCTGACTCTCCCCTAATACAGTGAGCGACCTTAGATAAAGTATCAAAGAATACGTGGCAGCTTTCAGCAGAAATAAATTTCATTTTAAGGCTACGGTATATTCTTCCGTATACAAAGTCTAAGGCTTGACCCCCTCCCCGGGCAACATCTTACTATACCACGCTACCAGCTGACTCTCCCCTAATACAGTGAGCGACAAAGAATGCATGACAGCTTTCAGCAGAAATAAATCTCATTTTAAGTTAACGGTATATTCGTCCAATACAGAGCTAAAGGCTTCCCTAACATAGCGGCCTTATTGTTGTTGTCTTGTGCTAGCAAGTCTGGCAGATTGGGCCGTGCTGCTTCATTTTTCTAACTGTTCCGTAGTTTGGCGTGAAGTCCGGCTTCCACAGTTACACGCATGCCAAAGGGACCCATTTTACAGGGTAGGCAACCCTTCACAGCACAACAAAACATTCCCGCAAAGGAAGGACAAAGACAGGAGAGAGAAGGTATATCCATGACTGAGCAGGGGTTCGAACCCGGGACCTCTCGATCTCGATTAGCATTGCCTGACCACAAGACAATGTGGCCGGCACATAGTGGCCTCAGACTGCATATGAACGAATCCGTCAATAAAAGGTGATTCATTTCCACTGATGCATTCTTTGATAGGCTTAGGGTATGTTTTAATGCATGACCACATGAATGAAAGTTTAAAACGAAACATTTGGTGTATTTTTGCGTCTTCATTGTCAAGATGCATTGAATTATGTAATAAAATCATTAACCGGTATAATAAAAAATATTTTTGTTCTAACCGCTGATGGCTGCCGTCCTAATTTAAAAGGGTCTAAATCCAAATTTTGCTGCAATTCATTTTTACAGATTTTTTGCTGTTTGTTTAAAAAATAGTTATTAAAGAAATTTGAAATTGTGTATTTGCAGGAATTAATTACGAGGTCAAACAGTTCTTTGAATATAATAGCATGTATGAAGGTTGAAATGTATGTCTTCTATTTTTTTCGGACTTTTTTCCCTTCGTAATAATGCTTCCTTCCTTATGACGGCAGAATTGGAGTAAAACAGTTTATGAAATGGTATAGTTATTTCTATTAGGAAAAATATTCGATATTTTGTGTACAACGGTAAGTTCAATATTCAGATACACCCCCAGACTGAATCTGGATGTCAATACGTTAATATATCTGGTATCGTTTATGTTATTTCAAAATATCTGGAAAAACCTGAAACAGCAGCCAAGCATTCTATAATCGAAATATTTATCTGATTTTTCTGTAGTAGTCACGTGTACACTTTTTTTATTTCAATAGAATATTTCTTAAACTATAATGAACGAACTTATTATTGATTTCTGTTTTGTACTTTTTAAATCTGAATTCCCAGAAAAAAACTATTTAAATATGCACCATAAAAATAATTAAAAAAATGAAATGAATGAAAATAATAAAATAAACCTTTTGAAAGAGGGAATGGGGGGAGCACATTTTCAGACTTTTAAGTTTTGTTTTAAAATAAAAGTAAGTAGTAATTCAATTAAGTTGTTCTCCGACTTAACACTTTTCCCACATAAAAAGAGGAAAAACAAACGGCTGGCGAGAGAAGCGGTTTTAAAAATGCAAAAGAGTGGTTAAACTGAAAGCCTTGACTTCCATGCCTAGTTTCGACATTTTTTTTCTTTTAACGCTACTTTTTGCATACTTTTTCTTAACTCCAAACTTCCATTAAAATTTTCTGAGCGTTTTCTTTTACAAGGGAATGTTGTGGAACTTTAAACACCACTTTCTTAAATGATTAATATTTGATTTGTTTCATATTTATTGGGTTTAGAACGTCGCTTCATGATGATACACGAATTTTTTCTTACCAAAAAATCACAAAGTAGAGTTGTAATGGAAAAAAATAGATATATATGTAGCAATCAAAAGAGCACAGTAAAATATGTTTCTGGACGCGTGTACGCTTGCCTTCTTATCCTTGTAATTAAAATATTAAGTCTGAAAGTCTAACGAAATTTTAAAGAAAAGTGGCCAAATGTAGCGAAATCTCTCGCAAATTTGCAAACTCGGCGCTTTTTGTAAAATTTTAAGTCTTTATATTTAGATAAAGGCAGATGAGACAAACCCTACAGTTAAGGCATGCTTTAGCTGGCAGGATTGTGAAGGCTACTCCGGTTTTCACCACAGTAAATACAGTTATTACAGAGATAACGTTTAATTATTTGGCCTAAATCACACTATGTTAGCTATTCATTTAACAAAAATTCTTCAAATTAAACAAAAACATATTAGTTTTTCTATCAAGTCTCCCTATTAGCTTGGGTCAAAGCTACCTAGATAGCTTTCCTTTGTTTACCCTAAATTTTCAGCAACTTGAATTAAAATTATATTCAACTATTACATGTCATTACATAGCTTTAAAAATGACTAAAACATATACATACTTTTAAAATTTACTTTAAAAAAATAATAAGTTAAAATTTAACACATTTCAAAAATTTCAAAAAATACTTGATTATTTAAATAAATGTTGACGGGAAGTATCATTTTACACTGAATTTCTTTGAAATCACAAATCTGTTATAGTTTTTCCTTTCGAAACACTGTTGTGTGATTGAGTCATTTTATTGGTGGACAACCAATAATATGACTAAAATTTTCATTAATATTATTTTCCTGGAAAACATATTCATGGGTCAAGCCTCCCCATGTATCAAAACTTCCTAGTTTCCACTACTTACGAAGTGTTAAACTCCCAAAACTTGTGTATATACCAAATTGAATGTTTACCCATGTGGGTTCCCAGGTAGCACAAAAAACGTTTTATAAACGTTTTTAATCCGTTGTTACGACGTTAATAACCATTTTACAACCTTTAAAAAACGAAGTATGCTACTTGGGTTGTTTTGTACATTTTCACATTTGTCACCCCGTAATTTGTTAAATTTAACATTGTTGAATATGTACAAAGGGATGACGTATTTTTGAAAAAAGAAAAAGCCTTAAAAGTATTTTGTTAAGCGGAAGTAAAGACTTTCTACTATTTTATAGTTCTTTTGGCAACAGTTAACAAGAAGTTCTCTCAAGAACTAAACGAGTCTACTTTCCCGTACATCGACATCGGCATTCTAGTATCTGATCATTATTCTCTTGATTATCTGAGACTGAAAATTATGTCAAACATACCATTTAGCACTTAAAGCTGATTTCTAAAAGCAAAATATACCCCTCTCATGAGATGAAATAGACACATAAAAAGTAAATAAATGAATAAATAAAGTTTAGTCGCACCTTTTAAAGGATGTAACTGTTACAGTTCTTCTGTAGAAAAATTCCTCAATTGTTTTCAAAAAACAAAAAAAAAATTAAAAGTACAAAATACATAAAAACACATTTTATCAAAGAAAGAAAAAAAACTCGTCCGTTGATAAAATATCTCGAATTTCACTTTTAATCCGTTGCCAGTTGTTAAACATAAATAAAGAAAAAAATTCCCTCCTGAATGAAACATTTTGTTACAAAAAAAATCGTCTGCCAAAAATTACACTAATAATAAATAAATAAAATAAAACAAATGAATAAACAAAAAATTGTCTGCAAAGTCAGTCATTTTTTTTCTGAGCCTGCATTTCCGCCATGTTTGCGGAGTCGGAGTCGGAATCAGAGTCCTCACAGAAGATCATTCAGAAAAGTACTTTACAAACATTATTTATTAAAACCATTTTCTTACAAAGTTAATTTGAAGGAAATCCGACTTTAAGTTCAGGATCAACATTCAACTTAAATTCCCCGTATTTGCTAATGTTAAATTTTTTTTCTGAACGGTTCAATATTGAACAAAAAATGGTTCAAATCAAAAAACGAAATATGGGAATGAGCCTCTCCGAGATCTTTCAAACAAAAAAAAGTTTATTCCATTCGAATGGTTCACTCAGAAGTTATTAGGTGGGGAAAGGTTGCTTGAACGGTTCAATGTTGAACGAAAAAATGTTCAAATTGAAAATTTAAATACGGTAATGAAGTATCCTTGCTGAGATCCTTTGAACAAAAAAAAAAAGTTTATTTAAATCGGACTGTTCACTCAAAAGTTATTAGGGGTGACAGCTTGCTTGAGCGGTTCAATGTTGAACGAAAAATTGTTCAAATCGGAAATGTAAATACGGGAATGAAGTATCCTTGATATGATCTTTCGAAAAAAAAAAAGTTTGTTCAAATCGGACTGTTCACTCAAAAGTTAGCATCGCGGGACAGGTTGTTTGAACGGTTCAAAATTGAACCAAAAATTGTTCAAATCGAAAAATCAAATATGGGAATGAGCTGTACTCGCCGAGATCTTTCCAACAAAAAAAAAAGTTTGTCCAAATCGGAATGTTTATTCAAAAGTTATTAGGGGGGACAGACCACACAAATTCCCCATCTCAATAGCCTGCTTTCAAATTTTTAATTTTTCGATATTCATTTTACCTTTTTATTTTTTTAACTTGGCGATATTTTTTGAACTTGGCGATATTTTTTAGATGCATTAAGCTACTTTTAATACTCTTTTCGTCTTTCTTTTATTTTTAACGGGAAAGTCGGCTAAAAAGCGGAAGTTGTTGGCCGCCATTATGACAGATAAAGTAACTGAAGAAGTATTCATTAAAAATGTAATTCTTGTATTCTGGAAGTTTGTTGAGTATTCCATTCTTCTCAAGAAAGTTTAAGCAGTTTAGACTTTGTATCAGGGTTTTTATGCGCAGCATCCATAGAGAAACGGCATGCTTTGCCTCATGTTTGAAAAGTAAGTCGGGGAAAATTGCTCGATAAAGAAGGAAAGGCAAAATTGAGCCAATTTTTAATTTAGTGTGTTACATTTCACTAGTATTTTGTGAAGACATCCAAATCAATTTTCTGTTTTCAGACCTAAGAGGTAATAAGACTAAAATAATCGTGTGCAGCAGTACCACAATGATTTTTAAAATATGATAGCTGTGAAGAACTGAAATTTAATTTAAGTGCTATGAAGTTCAAGTTTGCTAAAGCTCAAATCGCGAATAACAATGCACCTACTTTTTTTCGTTTAAAGTTTATTTTTTCCTCATAATGTCCTTTCTTTATTGATATTCAGATGTAAATTAAATATGAGTAGCTTATGTTTGTATTCAACAAAAAAAAAATGTTGCTCTTTGTTTTAATGTCGCAATGGTGGACAGCTAAGTTCAGAAAGTTTTCTTGCCATTAGTTGCGTTTCAGCCTACCATTCAAGTCAAATGTCTTTTAAATGATGATGCAATATATTTTAAAGAAACTTATTTTCAGTTTTTAAATGTTTTCATTTTTACGCATATTTATATTGTGCGTAGAATAGGGAATTGTTTAACATTATACCGAGTTGATTGAACTGAAAAATCAACGTAAATAAAGCAAACATTATCAAGAAGACTTTTTTTTTTCTTGGTAATTTGGGCTTTATTTACGCTTATTTGTTGGTTTTCCACTTCAGTCATATTTTAGCACAAAGCGTATTCATTAAACTGAGTTTTCATTATTTCATTTTTTAGTCATTCGTTTTTCATTAAACTAAGTTGCTACCCACATTTTATTAGTGACATATAGTTGATTCGTTAAAAAATAAATTGTTCCAAAACATCAACGAAAAACTTTATATAAGTGTTTTTTTATAATTTTATATATTTATTGTAATATTCGTGATTTTTCAAAAAAAAATCTTGCTAATATAAAATGATAAAATTTTCGTAGTAATGATTTTAACTGTTAATTGAGATCTACTGATGTGCATTGCAGTCCTTATTTTATTTATAAAAAGCTTTTTTCGTTTTAAATGTTCAGTGTATTTATTAGTGGGGTGTGTGTATTCAGTGTATTAGTGAACGCGGGGTAAAGTGGAGAGAGCAAAGTGAAATAGTTAATTTCATCTGCTTATGCATTCATTTACCAAAATCCGCTCGTATTTTTTCATTTACTAATTTATTCACATTCTTTTGCTTATTAATTCACGCATTTATTTATTCATTCGCTAATTTTGTTTACTCTCTATTTTATTCACTCATTTCTTTTTCGCTTATAATAATTTATTCATTTATTTGTTTAGTTATTTTTCATTAAAAATTCATTTATTTGCTTTTTTACGTACTCATTAGAGGAAAATTACTACAACTCATCAAAATAGAAAAATTGTCATTACAAAAATATTGTATTTTTCATTTGGCCCCATGGTTTTTTGATGGGAAACATTTTCAACTTTTTTTTTTGAAGGTGCAAAATAACTGCCAAAAATTAAAAAATATTTCAACGATAGTGGTATTACAAAATACATTATTCCTTCTTTATGTACAATTCTACACTGATTTTCAGAACAAATTTCCAATTTGTTCATTTTGAAACAGTTAGTTAAACTAAATAATTGTTAACTTAATAAGTTAACAATTTCCCTTTGCCTCTCATTTCCCTACATTATAACACAATTAAAATAATTCCGATTCTAAGTGTTCTTTCTTTGCATTTAAAATATTGTCTTTCTTTTCGTTTTATAATCAATGTTTATGTACGTTTTATCAGCTGTTTATTTTGTTGAAGAAGTAATGTCTCAATTGTTTTAATAACTTACTCTCCGCAGAGTTATGTACGCCAAAAACTGCAACTACTACTAGTAATTTGTGATTTCATATTAAATTACAGTGAATGAAATCTGATATATTTTGCTTCATTAACCCATCAATGCCTAGCATCCCTTTTTAGGGACGGTCTAAAAAAGGGTCTGAATATACCCAAAATGAACATTTCAACCAAATAATAGTGTTCAATTAGTACCTTGGTATTGTTTCAATTCGTTATTAACAGATTGCAGCACATAACCATTGTAAAGTGTGTTCTGTGGCAGTTTTAATATGATCTTTATCAAAAATGACATCGTTCACAATTGAATCGGCAGTTTGAAGAAGGGAACGAAGACCAAAATTTCAAAATTTGGTTTTTTCGTGATTGTATATCTCCTACTGTGGATACACATGTTAGTAAGAAGAAAAGAACAAAAATCAATCTCCAACATTGATTGATGCAGCATTTAAATCTGTGAGTTGGTGGAAGAATGGAACAAGTCAGGTCCTTGTTCCCTTCTTCCAACTAATTACGCAAACCTAAGGCTAGGGAGCAGCACTGTTGCCGTGAATCTTTATCATTTGGTTGGATAACAAATTCTATCATAACCTACCTATTTTGTTCTGATAAAAAATTCAGTTTTTAATTTCTTAATGAAAGTTCGCAAATATGTCATCCATTTTTAATAAACATATTTTTTGATTATTTTGCTGTCCTAATCAATTTTTTTAAATATTGTTACAATAATCTTTCATTAAACAAGGACTTTTTCAAGCAAACATCATACCTGTAAGCTGTTTTACTTGAAAATCCGTATACCATCGCATTAGTTTGAAGAAGGGAACAAATCCAACGACTTTGATTGCCTGTAAATCCTTACATACAATAGATAAACTCAAAATGTAAAATACATCCAATTACTTTAATGGTAGATAATGCTACAAATGAATCAGAAAAAAATAAAAAAAATAATTCAGTATTTTAGAAGGTTTTTTTCGATTTCCCGAAAAACTACTTTTTGGATTTGTTCCCTTCTTCAAACTGCCGATTCAATTCTTGCTAAGTTTTCAAAATTATTCCCAGCTTCCCAGTTTATGTTAATTGCTGATTTTATTTGTTCTTATAAAATGTCTTTTTAAATATTATATTGTTGGCAGAAAAAAAAATAGTAAAAAAAGTATATACCCTCTGGGGTCTGTCGTAACTTTTAAGGGACGATTTTTCTTTCCTTAATAAAAAAAAATATTTTTTACATAATTTTTTTTTATTATTTTTCCTGTCCATTAAACATTGTTTGTAACCAGTATACAAAATATCTTTGGGAAAAAAATGTCAAGCATCAATGAGTTAAGTCTCTTTTGTTAATATTTGTTTTGCATTTTGAGTATCGCCTTTTTTCGTACTTTTTTCGTATCCTGATTTTATTGAATGCTTTAAAGACAAATTAAAATATAAATGTAGTTGCAATTAATGTAATGAAGTTAGCTTTGAGTGATTAAGTCCTAAATTTAAATGTTGTATTCTCTTAAATGTTTTAATTGTTTACACTAATTAAGAGTTACTTCTGAACGAACATGATGGGTATCTGAAATTAAACTACTGTTAGTTGCGTATGGTTATGACCTAGTATTCAGTGGAAATTATCTACAAGACGTTACAATCATTTTCGTATTTTTAAATTTCTGTAATAACTGTTTAAAACGTATTAACTAAGCCGCAGCTACAGATTTGGCGGCTAAAACAGATTTGGCATTTTTTATTTTCTCGCCGTTGTTGTTTCAACTCGTACACAGTTCTTTACCCTCTCCCCCTCCCCGAAAAACGCCAAATGAACCGACAAATATATTTTTTAACTGCCAAATCTGTAGCTACGGTGGAGTTAATACGTAAGTACCTTGTTATAAAATACTGTCGCTCCAACTACAATTGGGCTGCAAGGTATTGATGTTTTATTTAAATTCAGAGAGATAATTATTTTATTACACTTTAATTATTTTTAAAATACTCGGTACGGACAGCCCATTCCGAGTTTACAGAGTACAAGAATATCACCAGCTAATCTCAAGCTCTTTGTGCCATTGTGTATACATATGCATTGCGTTTGAAAGTGAGACAATACACATAAAATGAATTAAAGTTTTAACATGACATAAAATTTAAAAAAAAATCTAAGATTTTTATACCAATAAATGCATCTTAATTCTAAAGATAATTTATATACAAATGCGAGCTAGCAAAAGATAAAAGTATTCTTGAACCGTAAAAACTCGGAAGACTGATTGTTTCCTTGAACGAGTCCTTTCTTCAAAAATATTTTTTGCTTGTTTTACGGTAGATATACTTTCTTCAAAAGAAGTGCTCTCAATAGCTGACAAGTTGAGTTCTTACTTGTTTTTTCTTCATGTGATTAAAGAGTTTAGCAGAGGTCAAATGGAGGAAAAAGAGAGATCAAACTAAGTATTTTTTGTCAGAAACTTTTGTTTTCAACTTAAGGTTTCAAAAAAAAAGATAAAACATTGAAAGAAATGGAAGCATGTAGTTCACTGAAACTTAAATGTAAAAATGTGTCCGAATGAATGATATTTTAGTTTGAAAAAAAAATATTCAAACTAAAAAACGAATTATCGGAATGAGGTGCATTGGTTGAGCCCCTCCCCCCCCCCTTCCGATCACCCAAATGGTGATCCTGATTAGCTGCTCATTCTTTTCCAGGAACGTTTCTGAATTGTTTTTACCGTGTAAACATTATTTTCTTCAGGTATTCGTAAATTAGTCACACAGTCCTTACTATAACCAATAAGGTGGGCCGAAAAAACACTTTTTTTTATTTCGAATTTGTAATAGCGCGGAAAAGTTGCGAATTAAGAAGACAAAAAGAAGGAAAAAAAATATCGAAATCGGTTGATATCTTCCGATCGCGCATAAGGCCTAAAATTTTACAAAATATGAAAAAAAACTTCATTTTTGCGATTTTTTATTTAAATTTTTGAATGAGATGTTTTCATAATTTTTTCGCGCGGAAAAGATGATATTTATGAAGACAAAAATAGAGATAAAAAAGAGGGCCTAGGGCCTAAACTTTGACAAAATATGAAAAAACATCATTTTTGCGATTTTTTGTTTAATTTTTTGAATTAGATGTTTTCGTTATGCAATACTTGTAACTTTTGCTAATATAGCCTTAAAACATTGTGTTTTGATTTTGTTTTGGTCAGTTAATATCTTCCGGTCGCGCATTAACCCCAAACTTACCCAAAATAATAATTTAAAAAAAAGTTATTTTTACGCGTTTTTGGTTTTTGATGAATAATTTTTTGTGAAACAACCGTATTTTTTTTTTGAGACAGACTGACAATAAGATAGAAAAACAAGCTATCACAGGTTCCGTCGATATTATTCAGTTGCGAAAAGCCTTAGAAACTCTCATGCGTAGACGTCGGGCAGCAATCCAGGCAACGTCGCTCGCCTGGCAACGGCTCTCTTCCACTCCATCGCCGCCTTCCTAGGACCACGACAGCTGTCTGCCTATATTGTTTTTTCAGTCTGCGTTTTTATGTATTAATCACTGTGTACTATTATTTAGTTCGATCTAGCTGTTTTCATTTTGAAATGCTTGTAGTCTTCTATAATGATGTAGTTTTCTGCTCTGTGTGAACGCGGTGCTTTAACGAAAAAGTTATACAATTGCCGAGCCAAATAACAAGACAAATACTCTAATAACAAGACAAATATTTGGCTGCCCCACTTTTGGTACTCCAAAAGAACTGCCATCAAACAAGCCGTCCACTGGTAAGGACATCATTAGGTGCCGTACTCAAGGAAGGTTAAATTTGGCACTAGAAATTAATAATGGTGTCTTCGCCAGTAGGCAGTTAGTTTGATGGCAGTTCTTTGGGGTGCCAAAAGTGGGGCAGCCAAATATTTGTCTTGTTATTAGAGTATTTGTCTTGTAATGACATAACTTTTTGTTAAATCACAGAGTCCACACACAGCAGGAAACTACATCATTACAGAAGACTACAAGATTTTCAAAATCAAAACAGCTAGATTGAACTAAATAATAGTACACTGCGATTACTACATAGAAGCGCAGACTGAAAAAACAATATAGGCAGACCAGGAGCGGCATTTCAACATTTCGTTTGAGGGAGCAAGTTTTTTAAATATTACGTACCTAAGTTTGGAAAAAAATACATGTTGGTTAAAAGAAAGATATCTGAAACTAGATTAAATAATAAAAAAAAATTCAGTTATAAAAACAATTCAAATTTTTTCACCAAACTTTAAAATTATTTTGTAATTAGTCATCACATAAAGTGTCGTGATTGGAAATTAGTTTTTAACTTCTAGTTAACTTTTAATCTAAATTATTTGGACTCAGAAGATTTTTTCCCTGGATTTCCAGTATCTTCTACTATTTCCCAAACAGCTAAAGTTGAAAATCCTTTCTTGCCCCGTTGTAGTTGTTTAAGATCATTTTCTTCAGATTCCTCTGTTGCTGGAAGTAATCTTGAGAGTTTGTTTATGGATGAGTTTTATCAATTTTTGTTGAAAATCGACAATTTTTTTTCGTTCCTTTTGCACGTGATCGTTGATTTGTGTTATACATAATGGAATTCATCCGTTTTTTGACATTCTGCGAAAAATATTTGGGGGTGCGACCGCCCCCTCTTGCCCCCTTATTTGCCGCCCCTGAGGCAGACAGCTGACATGGTCCTAGGAAGGCGGTGATGGAGTGAAAGAGAGCCGTAGCCAGGCGAGCGACACGACGTTGCCTGAATTGCTGCCCAACGTCTGCACATGAGAGTTTCTAAGGCTTTTCGCAACTGGATAACATCGACTGAACCTGTGGTAGTTTGATTTTCTATATTATTGTCAGTCTGTCTCCAAAAAATACAGTTTTTTCACAAAAAATTATTCATCAAAAACTAAAAACGCGTAAAAAGTAACTTTTTTTAATTATTATTTTGGGTAATTTTGGGGTTAATGCGCAACCGGAAGATATTAACTGACCAAAACAAAATAAAAACATAATTTTTTTTCCCTTCTTTTTGTCTTCATAATTCGCAATTTTTCCGCACTATTACAAATTCGAAAAAAAAAGTGTTTTTTCGGCCCATCCTAATAACCAATCAAGAATAGCAAAATATTATGATACCAGGTTAAGCATTGGGCTTAAACTCAAGTCTTGGTGGTTAACCACACAATCTCTCTCTCGTTTTGTTCGGAGGTGCGTAGAATACAAAGACCCCTCCACAGCACTCACTTATTTTTAAAAAATCAGTGATACGTTGTTTCCTGGTAGTTACAATGGCTATAATCGGATTTGTGATTTATTTTTGATTGAACACAACTAATAAGAAAGTAAAGTTTTGAAATTAAGTTTTGTACTGTGTACTTAATGACGATCAGCTCGATTTTTAATTTTTTACGACAATATTTTAAATAATTGAAAAATGGAGCAGTATTATCTGCTAAGGGATGAATCTTAAACTTTCTTCCGCTAAGAGGTTTTTCTTCCACTAGATCAAAACGGATATTTCGGAAAATTTTGGGACTTTAATAAAAAAAATACTTTTACTGGATCTAAATATTTCTCTGAAATGAAATGAAAAATTGACTCCGAGAAATATTAGAATCATATCTAAGCTTCTTTGAACGGAATTCAAAAGGAAGTTTTAAGCAAAACATTTTTTCTGGCAAATGTGAGACAGTAAGGATTATATCCTACATCAAGATCGAGTTTCCAATTGGAAACAGGAAGCGGCATTGAAAAAAAAGCAACATTTTCTTTGAAGTCATACTTAAGACCCTAATCATTTCGGTTAAGTATGGCTTTTATGTTCTAAATATGTCTTTTAAATGATTGCCAAAAATGTTTCAATGTTTTTACTTAAGATGAAACATCAAAGATTAACATGACTTGAAAATAAAACTAAATTCCGACCACATTCATTTAAAATGTATCTTTCTCGTTTTACCTCAAAACAGCATCGGAGATATCATAGATTTGATGCATTATTTTTAAAAGCTTTCCGCCAAAATCTCCTTACGTGAAGAGAAAGAAGTCTTTAGCGGTAGCTTCCATTTCAAAGAGATAAGGAAAGTAAATTTTAAAAATCTGCAGACAAACGTCTGCAGATTTTAAAAATTACTTTCGGACATTTATATTTAGTAGTAACTAAATGTAGTCATTTTTTAAGTTTCAAACCGTGAAGTGAAATAAAACTTGTATTATGGCGTTTCCCAGTAAACTCGTAATTGGCTGTCCGGAATGATTATTTCAAAAATAATTGAGTGTAATAAAGTTATTATCTCTCTTAATGCAAGTTCAGCATTAAAACGTTGCGGCCCAAGTGTATTTGGCGAGATAATTTTTTTGTTCTAGAAATTATTTAAGCCCTAAAAATAGTCCCCTGGCTGCTCCAATCCCATAGTGTAACTGTTTAAGGTAGTATTTCAAAAAACATGCAGTGAATTCTTACTTATACGCCGGCCCAAGGGACCAACAGAAAAAGGCGCATAAGTGAAAGAGGCGTATAAGTGAACAAGCCTATTCAACTAAAATGCAACAAGGTCTACTAAAAAACAACAAACAAGGACTAAAATGCAACATTGGTTCTAATGAGAGAATGAGTAAGAATGTTTCTATAGAAAAGGAACATATCACTACGGTCTGGCATTTTCTGTAACGTAACTGCGATGATAAAGAGAAAACAAAAATTGCAGCATACCTACTCACAAACTGTTCCCTTTAAGAGGATCCATAATAAATAGTTCTCAGAACTCTAGTTCATGCGGAAAAAGTGCCTTCCTTGAGTAGTTAAGGCAAAACATTAAAAGGAAACTGAAGAAACATGCTTATTTTTTAAAGAAAATAAATTAAATATTTTACATTTTTCGAAAAATTCGGCACATAAGTGAAATATTTATCTTAAGAGCGACGCATAAATGAATGATAATATTAGTATTTTGCAACGGAATGTGCTGGGATCATTAAAAATCGTTGTATAAGTGAAAAAGGAGCATAAATGAGACTGTGCATAAGTGAGAGTTCACTGTATTAACACTACATAAATTTGGCAATCAATATCTGAAAATAGGATAATGAATCTATATTTTTCTTATGAAATAAGTTTAAATTACGTATTTCTAAAACTTAATATTGTCACGTAAGTTCCAAGGGTGGATCCAGAAAATTTTTAAGGGAGGGGCGATTGATTTTATTGTTTACTTTTTACAATACATACTGGATTGCAAATATTGATCACATAGGTTTCGGACTTCAATTCTGAAAAATTTCCGGGGAAAGCCCAACTTTCCTTCCTTTAAAGTCATTAAAACTTATCTAAAATTAAGTTTTTTGAACTTCAATGTTATAAATTTACTGCTGGAGGAGCCTCAAGGGACGGGCGATCGCCCCATCACCCCTTCCTTGGATCCGCCCCTGTAAGCTCTGTCCGGAGTTTTTTCAAACAGCCTCTGTCACAAATTTAAAGCTGCAATAGAAAAAATCTGTTACTCTTTCAAATGTTTTTTGGTATGAAGATTAACTTAATTAGTGTGAATGTGCTGAAACTGCTGAGAACGGTGTTGAAAAAACCACTTTGTTTAGTTTCAGAGCCACAGATGTGATGAAAGTATGCATCTTGATCGTTGCGAAAGAAATTCCTGTGGCAGCAGATTTTATTGATGTTAATTTGCTTAATTATGAAACACATTATTTATTTTGTCCGTGATTTGTGTCTAAATTGATGGGTAGTTTCGTAACTAATTATGTGCGCATTATTTTGCAGGTATTTCGCAACTAAGTGAAAATAAACAGTCACCTGGCCAGTAATACTAGGCAGGGGACTTGCCCCCTGTGAGAAAAACACGAACTTCAATTGGCCCTCTTTCGAACCAAAATAGTAGATTCATTTCCAGAGCAATAGCATTATACACTGCTCAAAACAATTAGGGGAACAAGCAAAAAACAAGATGACAGAAAACCATAGGTAAGACAAGCCACGGCAAGAAATTGGCATACAATGGATAGATACACGCGTATTAGTTAAGTAAATCGCAATACAGTTACAAAAGACCTAAAAAACTTTGAATTAGTCTTTTTAATGCCTTTTGAACCTGTGGGGAAACAAACATAACATGAAAATGTGATTAAAGGTATGTTGGGCAAATAATTTGGATACATCCATACGACACAGACAAAAAAAAAATAAAAAGGTTCTGATTTAGACCTCTTGATGCTATGATGTTATTTAATAAAGGCGTGACGTCCTCATTGCCCCAGCTACAGTAACGACTGCTCTGCACTGACCACACAGTTTTGGCATGGACCTGCTATCCTAACGGCTATTTTGATCTGACTTTGAGGAAAAATCTGTTCAACTCCTACAAGAAGTGCAATTTCCAGAGTTTCGACCGTCCAGTATATAACAGAGCGACCTTGCTGTGTCACGTGCGCAGCAATACATCAATCCGAGCCTGTCCCAAACTATGCACTTGAGTTGGATTTCAGGTCAGGTAGAACAGGGCTAGGCCTCATATCCATACAGCATATAATATTTTTTCAGCTTCTCAAGACATGCATCTGCATTCCACCAAACGAGCTCTCCATCAGTCGAACATTATCGTTCTTGCAAAACACAAGGGAATCTCCAAAAGTCATTCCAGCGTAGGGGATGTACATAGACATGAGGTCTCAGCATCTCGTCCCTGCATACACTCATCGCCTGCTCAAAGTAGCCATTCCAAATGATCTGCAGCGGTTTGTACGTCCGCCTATGCCTGAATTCCACCCCACACCGATACCAATCCAGGCTCATCTGTATATCTCATCCCTTGTCATACGAAACGAATGCATAGGGGTATTTCGAGATGCCCACTTGTGCCCTCCATACCAGAACACGTCCGGTTGATGTCACTCTCCCAGACTGCAGACTGATGAGACTTCGTTTTTTTGTAAAACAAGATCAACTATGGCTCCAATCATGATGCTCTCTTAATCTCTACGATGTTCATCAGCCCATCCATTACTTTTTTCGAATGCCAACTTTGGTGGCTGTAACGTGAAAGGTCAAGTGGAAATGACAGGACCATTGGCCTACCACCGTGCAGAAAAGTCCCCCCCTTCCAACATCGCAGTCCCCGATTACTTTACTGTTTGCTGGAGCCAAACTTCAGTCCTGTGTGCCTTTGCGGCATGCGTCAGCAGCATTACTTGAATCTCTGTGTTTCAATGGGGATCTGTTAGCCTAGTATATACGCGTCATCAGTTGCTGTACTGTGGTCGACGTGGGCCGCGCGAACTCCCCGAACCCGCAGTACCCGACGAACCGACGCAACTTACCCCTTCAGACTAGTCTATATATCGTACATTTCCTGTTTCTTGGAATCGATAGCTCCACAAGAGCCTTTGCAACACCTCTGAACGACATCCAAACATCATCCTCGACAACTCAGGTTGTTTGTGTTTTGCCCGGATTTCAGGCCTCTGCCTCATATGCATGCCAAATGCATTGATTCTCAGCGTAAGAATCACTCGCTGTTCTGTCTGCAACATTCTCCAATGTAACATTTGTTTCCTAAAAATAAATATAAAAAAAGCTAACTGCGCTATCAGTATTCGATGAATATTCAGCTAGTTAGTTGCTGGCAGTAAATATGGATGTTTATCAAAAAGCAACTATCCCGATTTCTGCACTTATCTCCTCTTTCTGTGTTTTCCCGGCGGTCCTCATATAACTTTTTTTTTTAAATTCTTCACATAAAATTTTTCTTCTTTCCGTTTTCTTGAGTACCGGTCTTTAACTCCTATGGACGAGTCATTCCAATGTGCTACTTATTGATATACAATCTTCGCATTAGATTTTGTTTAAAAACCGTATGTGCTCACCTAATTGTTTTGATGCAGTTGATAATTATGTTACAGAACATTGCAAAAATAACAAAAAGAAAAAAAGTTACAAAAAAACTTTCCGTCTTAGAGTCTGTCACTTTTGATAACTGACCGAGATAGGTTGGATGATCTTACATAGGAAAGCGCCCTTATCTTAACTTCAGGAGCTCTAGGGGGGGGTGTAATTTAGGAAGGTGCAAAGCTATTACTAAAAACATATCTAGCGTTTTTTTGAATGCTTCAAGATAATATTTAGAAGCTTCAAAGACTTGTTCTGAAGGGTTACTTAGCGGGAAAACTTATTTGTTCCTTGTCAAGTATGTTTCTGGCAGAAATTAGGCACAATATTTGCCCATTATTTTACAGGAATGTTTTGAAATTTTTCAGTACACTGAGAAAACGTTTTATCTGTATACATAGATAGCAGAAAGATAACCACAAAATGATAAATAATCCGAAAAAGGTAATGTTTGTTGCATTACACTGAAGTGACAAAAGTCATGGGATAGCAATATGCAAATTTTCAGATGGCAGTAGCATCGCATAGAACAGGTATAAATGCGCAGTGCTTTTACAGAGCTTTCATTTCTGTTCAAGTTATTCATGTGAAGAGGTTTTAACGTGATGATGACCGCACGACGTGAATTAACAGACTTTGAACGCGGAATGTTAGTTGGAGCTAGACGCATGGGTCATGCCATTTCGGAAATCGTTAGAGAATTCAACATTCCCAGATCCACTGTGTCAAGAGTGTGCCGAGAGTATGAAATTTCAGGCATAACATCCCACCATGGACAGCGCAGTGGTCGACCGCCTGCACTTAAAGATCGAGACCGGCGACGTCTGCAAAGAGTCGTAAATTCTAACAGACAAGCAACACTGCGTCAAATCACCGTAGAAATCAATGTGGGACGTACAATGGACGTGTCTGCTAGAACTGTGCGGAGAAATTTGGATTTCTTGGGCTATTCCAGCAGAAGACCGACTCGAGTGCCTTTACTGACAGAACGACATCGCTTGCAGCGACTCTCGTGGGCACGTGAGCATATCGGTTGGTCCCTAGATGAATGGAAAACCGTGGCCTGGTCCGATGAGTCACGATTTCAGCTGGTAAGAGCCGATGGTAGGGTTCGAGTGTGGCGCAGACCCCACGAAGCCATGGACCCAAACTGTCAGCAAGGCACTGTTCAAGCTGGTGGTGGCTCCGTAATGGTGTGGGCTGTTTTTTCATGGCATGGACTTGGTCCTCTAGTGCGACTGGACCGAACATTGACTGGAAATGCTTATGTGCAGCTACTTGGAGATCACTTGCAGCCATTCATGGACTTCATGTACCCAAACAACGATGGGATTTTTATGGATGACAATGCGCCATGTCACCGGGCCACAACTGTTCGCAATTGGTTTGAAGAAAATTCTGGACAATTCCAACGAATGATTTGGCCACCTAGATCGCCCGACATGAATCCCATTGAGCATTTATGGGACACCATCGAGAGGTCTGTTCGTGCCCAAAATCCTGCCCCATCAACGCTTTCACAATTATGGACGTCTATCGAGACAGCATGGCTCAATATTCCTGCAGAAGACTTCCAACGACTTGTTGAGTCCATGCCACGTCGAGTTGTTGCACTTCGCTGGGCAAAAGGAGGGCCGACACGATATTAAGAGGTATCCCATGACTTTTGTCACTTCAGTGTATAACTGAAACCTTCTTTCAGAAGCAAGAACTTTTAATCACCCCACATAAAAGGAGGGGGGGAGTAACTGGAAGTAGCTCGTAAAAAGGCCTTCATCAAAAGTACTGCAAATAATATCGATAAATCAGAAACTATGGAAGTTTGTTAGACCAAAGAAGTGTTTAATAGTTGGGAGTTAAAAAAACAACTTAACAATACTTCACACTCATTCATTCTACTTAGTTGCAAGTATTAAAATTCTTGAAACTAGATTGAGGCATTAGACTAAATTTAATCAGTTAATTAATAAATTCTTTAAATTAATTCCGCATTTCCAGAAGAATTCCCCAAAAACTTGAGGTAAAGGAGTGGTGGTAACAAGCTCTTTCGCGACTTTTTTGTTGGGTATTGAGCAATTTTGCACTGATGAATTGGATACTTTTTAATTATATATGTAGAACTTTACAGTGTTTGTAAAGTTTTGTGATCAGCTTATTTTCGGAATTATTTTAATTTAACAATGATTTGAAATCGCTGAAAAAAAAAGTTTTTATTATTTTCAACAAGTAATAAATCATAATTAACGTTTTGGGCCAATCCATGGTTACGGTCGTTTCATTCGCACAACTTCAGCTGCTCATATTTTATTCACAAATGCAGTTAAAGTTCTAATGAAAACAGGGAATGATAAAGCTCCCCCCCAACATGAGTATCACCAAGCGTTAGTTTGAAATTATTAGTGGAAGTTGTAGAAAAATCTCGAAAATGTGTGGTTACGGTCGTTTCAAAAAAAAAAAGACATGGTTTTTTGAGTGCTATCAAACACTGCCACTTTTCTGTGAATCTATTGCACGTATGATCTTCTGGATTTTTATAATAATAGCTAAATAAATAAGGAATAATATCATACAAAGAAATTAGCTTTTTTGTTGAAAAATAAATTTTTATGAATTTTTTATTGCGGTTACGGTCGTTTCACGTCTGACTCTTTTCTATGTGTATGTTGCTAAAAATGAGTAACCGGCTATTTTAATTCATTTTATATTAAGCCATATATTAAGTCAAATAATAGACATATGAGCAGAAAGGTTCTCCAGTTAGTTCATTTAATAATCTTCAATTGATTACTATAGACTTTGGAAGCTTTCAAATCCCTTGAGCTACGTTTTCCTATGAAACTTCACCTGAATACCCACACCTCCCAGTCTCTCTTCAGATATTTTAGCTCCACTAAATCCTCACAATCATCTGTGACTTGAGCTCTGTATTTCTTCAGTACTCTGCTTAGAAAAATTTCTACAAATTCGCTTATTAAGGAAATGGTATTGATTGTACCGGGCACCTTATTGCTTCAACTACAAGTGTTCGTTTCAGTAAACATTTTAAAAATACTCACACATTAAGATTTTTTTCTGCATTAAATCATTTGCCCTCGTTCCTCCCTTTATCGAGATATATATTTTAAAGGCTTAAATTTTAGTGAAGCTCCAAATTTAAAGGCTTCTGGGGAAATAGAAGACCGACTATTTCAGCATTTGCATGTGATAGGACAGCTATCAGCAAAGCATGCGAAAATATGTCTCCCATCATAACCTGAAACTCGCTAAATTTAGTGACTTTATTAAAATTTCGGCAGACTTTAGGACTTTACAATTCGAAAACGAGGAGGTGAGGGCAAATAATTTATAAATCCAGTAAAGTGTTTTACTACAATGTTTCAAATACAAATAACTTAATGTTTTTTTATTATTTCACTTTTGTATGGTTTTCTAGTGAACATCAAGTGACCCCTGAACCAAATTTGTCTAGAACTAACGTAAACGGTATTTATAGTAGGAAAGCTACTTTATAGGAGCTTTTCCACGCTATAAGAGATGAATACCCCCAAAGTAACTTTCAGATGCATCAGTGGACTTATGTACCAAATTTGGCAAAGATCCGACATGAACTGTGAATTTAGACCTAAAACATGTAACACCCGTAACCAACATAGCACAAAAACAAAAAGGTTTTTTGAAAAAAAAAATATTAGTGCATGTTTTTAGAATAAATGAGCACACTAACAAACCTAAATGGCAAACTTCTATCTCAAATAGTTATTGTTACAGAATAACAAATACTTGTTTTCGGTTACGGTCGTTACAAAGATTCTAGATAATTTTGCCTGCCTGTAATTAAAAACTAAAACAACCTACAAAGAAATTGATTGCTGGAAAAGGTCAAAGGGGTGCTTACTAAAGCACTATAATTCGTTATCTTCCAAATTGAACCCGGTGTGGCCAGGGTCTAGGCTGGAAACTTGATAATTTTTAACTGAAAAAATGGGTTAGAAAAACCGTAACTTTAGGACGTTGAAACCATGTTTACAGTAAAAACTAGGTTATTTTACACTTTGAATTAGGAAACTATGCTTTCTTGTGAATAAAATGACATATAACATGTTATTATTAAGTGAGTTTCATATTTTGATGTCTATGTCCTATTTCTCATGGATTGGCCCTTTTATTATTCCATAGCATTTTTCTTGACATTTTGTTAAGCACTATTCCAACTAATTTTTGAAACGTATAGTTTCTTGTTATATCACTTATTTAGTTTTTAAATACAATTTAAACGAGATCCGTTAATAAGTATCATTTTCAAAAATTTTTATTCTTTAGCCTAATAAATATGTGTACATAATACAGTCATATAGTTGTATTTACATGAACGAAAGATCCGAATAAGAGGGAAAATATGAATGTATGGCCGCACAAAGCAAACTTAGAGCAAAGCTCATAACAGAGTGACAGAATGACGAAGGTTAGCAAAACGTAAGAAAGAATATGAAGGAAATTTAATTGTTTTTATATTTTTAATGTGCTTGAACGGACATTTTACTGACTCGTCTGCTTGCAGAATAACATTGTCTATTAATAATTTGAAAGTAAAAACCGTGTGATTTCATTTGAAAGCTAAACAATGAAAAAAATACAAGCATTGTGTACTGGCATCAAAATTATTTGTCTACCAGTAAAAATTTTAAACTAAGTAATTTAAGTGTTTGTGTCTTCTATTCTTCGTTGTATAGCAGGTACTGTATTTACTTATCTAGATCTGCGCTCTTCGCTTCTACCCTTGGTGAAGTGATGAGAAACTATATCGATGCATGGCCGAGAAATTCAAAGAGAGGGGAGAGGCTGTGTCATTACTCAAAACATCAATGGTGAAGATCTGCCCACTAGAGAGCGCTGCCGGGCGGTGAGAATTCGCTGCCACTCTTAAACTAGCGCACCCGTAGGACATTTGTCTCCTTCTTTCTACTCCGTAATCACCACCCACATGTTTGTTTACGTTTATTAGCTTTTAGTTTCTGCTGGAAAAAGTGAGGTTTATCCTATCTTTAAGGGTTAAAAAATATTCATATAGTTAACTGAAGTGGAGTACAGAGTGAATTGATGCCGAAGGCCTTATTAGTACTGCTTTTTAGGGGAAATAAATTCCCTTTTCAGGGTAAAGTTCGTCACAATCATGATTCAGTCATATGACATTCATTCATCTGTTTACTTTCTTCCAATTACCAACATATAGCAATGGCGTTCAATTTTGACATCTCTGCATTAATAAAATAAACGCTTAAATTCGCTGCCGATAAGTAAAAAATGTAGCAATGAAATAATATTGTTCTATTTACTATTTTGTTTCATTATTGTTGTTCACACGATCTTAATTGCTACGCAAAAGCTCAGATGTTCATTTTGATAGCCTTGGCGCATCAGAGCGATAAATGGCGAATCTATTCGTCGAGACATTTCATTTTGATGCCCTAGAATGAAATGTACTGCAATGAAACGATGGTGTTCAACGGAAAGACGATTGAAAACAAAACATATTAATTTTTTTAGTAACAACGAAATGAGCATATGTAATCCCTTGGTACTAAAGAGCAATACAAGTAGGAAAAAAATAAACAAAACTACAATATTGCGATGACCAACTGTATCATGGCGAAACGTGGACTGAATTTTAAAAAGTTCTATGGCAAACCGTTGGTAGTATTGGCTCGCTTAGCGAATAGATTCGCCATTTATCGCTCTGCGGTGCCAATGTCTTTTCATATTAATTAATGATTAGAATCTATTAAAATAAAAAATAATTCGCTAACTATTTAAAGTAAGCCGTTAAAATGCAGAATAAATAAACAAATAAAACAAGCTATTAAATAACGTTAAAATACGCTAAAATGGAATTGAATGCCAAATTGTAGAATTGTCGCCAACAAATTAACTTTTAATTTTGTCTTCTATTATCTGATTTGTATATGATGTTAGTTACCATAAAATTCGACAGATGTCGTTGGATATTTACCACCGTTTTTATCCCAAGGATTTTGATCAAATGAAACAGCCTGTATAAGACGCTATCTAGGGAAGCCTTGGTGCTACTGAATGAAAGTGCTACCCAATTATCTTGTTAGTTTATTTTTTTTTTCCGCTGATAAAATACTTTGCGATCAAAGACGCAATCCTTCTGCCAAACATTTGGAACAGTAACTACTTCACTACGCTTACAAGAGTAACAATACGATGATTAACTGATATTTCTATAGTTATATATTCGTAATAAGTTGACAAGTAATTATGTAGTTAAATTTTTACAAAAAAAAATCATGAGTGAGTAATTTACTAACTAAAAGTGGATTTTGAGTCGAGCAATATAAAATTTTCTGTATTTCACTATGCAATGTTGAATATTTTGAAAAGAAAAATTTGACATGTATTAAGCATCTCTCATGCATATTTAAAGGCATATTTCAAGCTGTTTATTGTTTTTGTTGCGTATAGTCCTTTTTTTTCTAACCATAAATGGAAATTGACTTTTATATTGTAATTTCATAAGGCGATATCGAACCGTTATACGTAAACACTGAAAATGTTTGGCTTTTTTCCTTCATAAATAAGCATATGTATTTCATTCATTTTGTAGTAAAAATTTGTTTAAAAGGCTTTAATTAATACAATACAGATTTACTTTGTTTACATGTGCAACACGTTTATTAAATGTTCTAGAAAAATTACTAGGTACGTCGTACGTCACACACAACTGCAAAATTTTTGTAGCGTGTTGAACTCTTGGGTGGAAAAAATTTCGCCTCATTCTTGCAAGTTACATGACGAAGTGTTAATGATATTTTATTACGAAATCCAGAACTGTAGGAAAGATAAAAGAACGATTCATCCTAAAGTTAAATATTTCTTTAATCTACGTTAACAAACTTTGAAGCAAAGTGTTATGCAGAGCGATTAACATTATAAGGAAATACCTTTATTAACTTACTAGCTTCTTACCTGGCGTTGCCTGGTATTGCATTATAATTAACTTATTTCATGCTAAAATGAAATGGGTGAGTCTTAAATTTATAATTCATGGTTAATCGTAATCTTTGTTGGAAAATACTCATATTTAAATGTGTTACATTTTATCAATTTGTATGATTAAAGGCTTATCTCTATTACTCTGTCTATTCAAAATTGAAAGAAAATGGCCGTTTTGAGACAAAAAGTTTGAATTTTGAGCTGTTTGGATTCTTTTTAAATTCTAAGCCCCGCCTATGTGAATTCTAATGCATCAAGGAACCTCTGTGCCAAGTTAGATGAAAATCCGACTAAAACTGGATTTTTATATGGAACAAACATACAAACTCACATACAAATTCACATACATCCATTTATGTACATATATATATATTACGGATTCTTTTTACTTGTCCATGAGTAATGGTAAATGTCAGTGAAGAGCTTTCAGCCTGGAAAGAGAGTGTCACTCAAAAAATGACTCAAATATGTAAGCACCTTTAGTAAAGCACCATTCCAAATTTTACATGCAATTAAATTTTATGATAGGACCCATATAAAACGGGGCACGTTAATGTTACATTTTTTTCATCCCTTTCACGTAATTTTCAATCTTAGCTATTTAAGAGAATATTAATGTGATGTTTCAAAACCGAAGTTGGTTAGTAAGAAATGAGGCTCGTTTTGTTCTAGATAGAGTTACTTTTTTTCCCACCCATTTTCATGACAAATCGCAGAAATGAAAGATTATATCGAACATCAGGAGCTTGTTTCCAACTCGAAACATGAAGCAGTCTTAAAAACATAGAATGTTTTTCTTGAAGTTTCATATAATACTAGGACCACTTAATTTAAATAGTTTCGATGTTCTGAATACATCATCGGAAAATCCCTTCGCACCGCACTTCTTACTTCTCCACCTGAAGTGGAAACGCAGCGCTCCATTTTTAGATGTTTCGCTGTGCAGATATTGATGTTATAAGTAGAAAGACGATATAGGTATTTAAATAACTCAGTTCGAGATTTTTACTGGAAGACAAATAAACTGAATGCCAGCAGACAGAGCCGGTATTTTTTTCATAATTTTGTTTTCAAATTAAATTGCATGGTATTTGTTTTCAAATTATAGCTAGTCAATGTTATTCTGCGAAACAGACTTATCAGAAAATTTTTGTTCCAGTAAGTTCTTCATGCAACATTAAAAGTATTCCAACAATTAAATTTCCTTCGTAGGTCAATTCAAATAACCATAAAAAATTGTTTAAGAAAATATTACTATAAATCGAGTAAAAGGAATTAAAAACTAATTAATGAAGCAAAACTACTTTGTTTTAACCATCCTCATGCGAAATAATCTTCCATGTAAGATGGATATGTGCATGGCACGTTTTATTCTGCACAATAACACATAAACACGATAAGTGTTGAGTAATTAGCATTACACACATACACATTTTTTCAATATTTGACAGTTTGTTATCAGATACACATAAATGGCATCTCATGTTTCCTAATGAAAAGCAAGTCAATCATTAATTAGTTGAATTTAACATATTCTAATTTTTTGAAGTACTTATAAAAAGTATAAGGTTTATTAAAATTGTATACGATAATGTGTCCGACTATGACATTAATAGATGTCATATTAAGATTATATAATATATTAGAATTATATGAGTAGATTGTTTAATGTACTAAAACTCTCCGGCATTTGAGATATGGATAAACGAGACATTTTTGTTTTCCAGAAGCTCAGGAAGGCGAAATAGGAATGATAAACATTTATTCAAAACAAAAAGTGATTTTTTGCAAAATTTTGCCGCCAAACCATCAACAGAAAAAATCCCCGCGGGAGACATTTCAATGAAACATGTTTCATAAAGTAACGAATGATCAGCAGTTACAGCTGAGACTGAGAGATCCAAAGGTTTGTAAGTAAATTTAATGTGAAGTAAACCTGCGATAACGTGGCCATAAAACTGTCGGTGCTATTTTGAAAATACTTTTCTCGTCTCTTTTAGTCTTCATGAAAACACAGCGTTATTACTCTCATCTTCTGAAATATTTTCTTTTATTCCGCTTGTAAGATTTTCGCATTTTATATTTTTCACTCGTTACTAATAATTGTTAAGTCTTAGATTCTGAAAAACCATTTTACAAGTTTTAAAAATATTCCGTTACCAGTGCTTTATATTTAAAATAGATCGAAAGTTCAAGAAAAGTCACTAATATCATATTGTTAAATAATTTAAAAAAGAAATTACAAGCATTTCATATGGTCGTTTGCTGTACTTAAGTCATACAGGGTGTTCTAAAAATAACTATCCATTTCCCAGACTCAAGGACAGGTGTTTGGATATATCCTTAGAATTACGGTCGTTTCCTGGAAACTGGATGGTTAAACATATTGTATGGCTTCCGTCGCAATACTGGAGATTTATGCATGGTGTAGTCCACAAAAGTTTCAGTCCTAATGCTAAAGCCACATCCATTCTAATGATGGTCCTCTTGGCTCCTGTGTTACCATTCAATTTGCAGGGTACGGTACTACTAACGTACCCGTGAATGAAAAGTAAATTACCACCATTACTGGTGGAGGAAATCGGCAGAGCTCTCGTGCGGATGGTTTCCTTTCCTCTGATACCTTGGCGAGAAGGAGGATTACTTCGCAGGTGTCCTCCACAACCGCATTTCCAGCACTTATGCCCCATTTTCTTTTTGGATGTCTCGTTGTTCAGATGTCTTGCCAACTCACCAAGATGTCTTTCAATTTCAGCAAGACAGGAGAAAGTGGAATCAGGGTCTAGATTGGGGAGCATTCCACATGGGTTGCTTCTTGGGCGCTTCGTATTAGATCACATACACAACGGCGGATTTCAGGTCGTTTGCATCCACCATCCGGAGGGCTTTCTGGATTTCCAGATCCCGAACTTCGTCGATGAAGAAATTTAGTGCCCGGTTGTCTCTAATTTCTGCAGGTCAGTCGCTTAAAGCCATATGAGACCGTCTCTCGACATCCGCCGCTGGCTCTTGTAAAGTCTCCCTAGTTCTCTGCAGACGGGACATCAGCTTGAGTTTGCTAAATATCCCTTTGACACCTCTAACCAAAGCGAAGCTCCAACGCAGATGTGAGGGCGGCAAAACGTAGCCCAGGCTGCCGCAAGATGACAGGCCTGGGTAGTTGAGTCCTATCCGTTCGTTTTCGCTACAATTTCAAACTGGGTCTTGCATAAATAACAAGAGGCATTTATACAAGCCCCACTTGTTAAACGTGGCCAGTTTGATTGACGGCCGAAAAACTAATGTGGAAGGATCAAACTGTACAGTCATAGAAAAAAAACGAAACACTCTCTCCTATTCAAAGACTATTTCCACTAGAAACACGTGTAATATGTTACTTTTTCAGGACCAATGTGCTCTATAAATTTCTATTGAGAAATTGTTGTTATGGGGTCGTACTCATAAAAAAATCGGCATCAACTTTAAAATTTTCTATGCAAACCCCCCTTTTTTATCGCATATTTGTGATCAGCAACATCACTTAACTTTGAATACCAAATCGTTTTAAATTTGCTCCAGCCGTTGCTTCACAATTGAACTGAGAAAAAACAATCCGGAATGTTAAAAATATTTTTGATACTTGTGCATATAATACCTAAACTACGTTAGGTACGGCAAAGATTGTTTTTTTATATCAAAGTATGAATCTACCCAACAATAAAAACGTCATTGACTTCCTCTCAGATAAAATTTTGAATGTTTTATGAACTATGAAATTAATAGTTGAAAAAATGATGATCTGGAACCATACAATATTTTGATGGAGAAATAATCCAGAAGTGGTTTCAAAGGAGAATCCAAAATATGAGCTCGAAATATCCAGTAGTTTTTAAGACATGCTACAAGAATCATTTTTCGGGACCATATACAAGTGTGCAAACTGACACAACAGCAGTGAATTTCTACAAAAAGAAAGGGGAATACGCTTATCCACCAGTAGTAGAATACACTCAACATTTTTATAAAGTATTTGCTTTCAAAACTAGCTACACGTTGAAAACGAAACAGTTTGTGAAACTGCTGAATGCATTTTAAAACTGGTAGACAATCCAATTTTTTGTCTATTGGTGAGAAGTCTGCTTTCATGCAACATGGAGTAATTCAGAACACTTTTTTGCGTGGTTACTTGATTTTTACAGAAAAATGGCATCTCGGAGGGTTATTCGGAATAATCTGAGACGAGTAGACTTTTTCTACATTCTGAGCCACGATTTTAACATTATTGTCAATTCTAAAACAGTAGTTTACATTAATACAGAGACATTTAAAACGTAACCTCTCTCCAGAAGGTATATGCTGCCCTGAGTTAGAGCGTAGATAAAAGTATGCATCTATCTTTGTTGAATCAAAATACTAGAATGTTGCATTTTTCCCTTGAACTCTAACAGTGGAATTTTTTCTCCTAAGTTGCAAGAAATATTTTTTAACAAAACTCGAGAAGCTGTAATTCATTACAAAAAACAAACGAATTATAGCGATTAGCTTTAGTTAATTTCTTCGAAAAATATGATTTGTGTACTCTTTGTAAACTTTGACTTTGATAGTAGCATTTGAAATGCGGTGGTGGTCCCTAAATCTTTGGTCGGTCATAACTTTGTTCTACTGGTCCTAAAGTAATGGCGTTTGGTATGCAGCTTATTTTTGGTCCTCCGCGCCTCATTATGTAACCAAATGTAGGAGTTATCATTTGAAAATTCAGACTTTGTGTTCATTTCACTTTGTACATGGTCAAAATTTTATTCACATAGTTTTAAAGAAGACTTTCATCCATGTCAGAAGACACATTTCTTTTGTTCTTAGCATGTATAGCAGCCGAATAATTCAGAGTGTTTCGGTTTTTTTTTCTATGACTGTACAAGGCTTCTTTCAGCAGTCGCTACTCTCTCTTAAATGTCTTCAATAATTTCTTCCTTAAATGAAGCAAATTTTCTATCTTCTTCTTTGAACTTATTGTCCATATTGGTGAAGCGGTCTGTTCAATCAATTTCTTTTCTTGGGGAAATTGATTCGAATTTTTATTTCATTTCAGTTTTTAGAAACTATTAAATTAGCCACCTTCTTTTGTAGAAAAGGGCGAGATATATTTATTTAACTCTAATTTTAATGCTTATTTCGGATAAATTATTTTTACACCTAAGCGTCAAAAAAGTGCACTAATTTCTTCTTTCATTTATTAATTTCAAATTTCATAATAAACTTTAATTTTAAACAACGACACTAAGTATGTTTTTAACTTAAAAATTTAAACACAGATGCATAAACTATTCGTGTTAATTACCTTTTTTAAAGTAATTTATTTATAATTTATGATAATGATAATGAATAATTATCTTAAATTTTACGATTCTTTATTCAAAACTCTATTTTGAACAAATGACTGCTTTACAGTGTTTACTGATAGCTATGTATTTTATATGAAGCATAATTCTTCGGAAAGGCAAAATCCTACTCCACGCTTACACAAAAAAAAAAATGCAAATGCGTAAAATTTAATTATGATAAAAGCAAAGGATAATATTTTACCACCTGAGACCATACAAATCAATAAGTGAAGGAATCTTCTCTATGCTTCCTCTTTTTGCATCAAGTTCAGTTTGAAGAATGAGTAATTTGATGTGCAGTTAAACTTTAAGTAACATGAAGTTACACATGCTCCTTACTTTTGCGACATCATAAACCAGGCAAAAACCTATGAGGACTTCCCCATTTTTGTTTCAAATTTATTTATAGAATCTGTTTTGTAAAGGTTTTTTTCTTAAACGTGTTTTAAGTAGTCTTATACTCGAGTAATAGAACTAGAAAATTGGGGTAAAAAATGGTATTTCTCCCTTTAAACTTTGTATACTTTCTGTTTCTAATATGTAATTAACCACAAATGGTGATGACTTAAACTTAGCATCACATTATATTCCAAATACCTACTTTGTTAGAAAAATACACAATTCATCAAATGTAAGTTGAACTACTCCCGAATTTATTACCACCATAGTTTTATTGATGTCACATATACTCTAGCTAATGGGAAGGTATGATAAAACCTATTTAACTATTTCATTCTAATGATTTCTTAGGTTGTAATTTTTCACCCCCCCCCCCTCCCTACAAAAAAAGAAAAGAAAATCCTTTTCAGCTTATTTACTTAAACTAATTACAGGTTTAAAATTTGGGGGAATATGATATCTAATGAAGCTGTTTGTGTAACTAAGGGTTTTTTTTTTCTTTTTTTTGCAGTAAAATGTTAAAACTTGTAGAAAAGGTAAAATGTTAATAAAAAAAAATACGCGGATAAGAAAATTGGACTGAAGACGTCTTCGTTCTTTCTCAGAGGTGAAAAAAGGTAATTCAATAAAGCTGCACTTCATCTTAACAGCTTTTTGCAAAAAGTAAGAAAATGCAAGTGGTTTTCGAGAGAGGCACTTTAAATGTGAAAAATAAATTGTGCTACCAAACTTGTCTTCTTTCATTTTATCATTTTACTCTTTACATTTTAAGTGCCGTAACATCCATCAAAACAATTTTTTTCTTTCATTCTGAAAATACATTTTATGAAGATTTCCGGCTGTTACAAAAGTATTTTGTGTAACAACTTAGACAGTCCCTATCTTTAAGCTGGAGGACATATAGACTTGAAAAGGAAGACATGTATGCATCTAAAAACGCTGTTATGTTTTTCAGACATCAATTTGAAATCTACTCTCAGAGAAATGTTTTCGTCCCAAAGTTTGCATTTTTTTTAAATAACTGTAGCAGAAGCAAGGTCATTAGTAACACTGCATAAATTATGTAGCACAATAAATATATAGTAAATAGTTTCATTTACTTTATACAACAGACATACGTGCTCAGCAAATTGGTAGCTTTTTAAGATAGTATATGTCAAAGTACTTATACTATCTTGTCAACGCAAGAAAGAATAGAACAACAATAAAATTTCGAACTCATGGGATAGAAATTGTTAGAGAAAAACAAAATATTTATGAAAGCGAAAGTGATTACAAAAAGTGAACAGACTGTTTCTTTTTTGTTTCAATACAAATGCTTATACACTGTTAAATTATTTGTTGTAGATTATTTAAATTTAGATTTATTTTCCTGAAATTTATTTTGCGTAGGTCTATGTAATTGCTGAAACTGTTGAGAATTTAAATCTTTAACTTATAAAGTTGCTTTATCTTTCTTTCTTTCTCTCTCTCTTTTATCACATGAAAATGTTTTTTTTTTTTTTTTATTTATTATTTTAAAAGAAGTTTTCATGACCACGAGTGTTTCACATTTAAATAAACTTGATCGGGTTTAAATAAAATTATTACACCTTTTTATGAAAGCGTAAACTTGTACAATTTATAATTACGATACTTTATTTGAAGTTTTTTAATCGATTATTCGTTCCGAGCTATTTTTTATCTGTAAGCATAAATTTAATCATCAACATAACGGAAATCCATTTGCGAAGGGAAATAAAATAGTTTGTTTTGAAATGCTTCAAACTACATTCGAAAGATTAAAAGAATAATGAGGGTTGAACAGTTTGCTGACTTCTGTTTGATAAAAAATGGATAAATGTCAAATCAATAAGATAGCTGTTGAAATGTCAAGAAGCTGAAATTAGAGTTGCTCTTTTAAAAATACGATTCTTTTATCTTAAAATCCTACATGTTTAAAGTTCATTATCGATTATGTCATTAAAATACTTTCTAACTGTTAAACTGATTGTACTCCATGTAGATACTTACTGTGTATGTAAGAGAGTAATTCTGTGTCAGAATTAAATCATAAACATAGAGCAAAGAAAGATTTTGCGATATTCTAACAAATATTATATAAAGGTTTTAAAGTTTCCTAAATAAGAAAGTTGTCAGATTAAAATGAACCCAACATGAAAATTAATTACGTTACCTTACAAGGTCGTAATTGTTACTAATTTAACACAATGCAAACGTGTTTTTAATTTTACTGTGTTGGATTTTTCTATTTTATTAGAACCTTAATCAAGATATTCAGAAAGTACTATGAAGATAAGCGTAAACCTTAAAGGAAGTACGACTCAAATAAGTTTAGAATATCACGAAATCAAGGACCGGAAGGAGAAGAAAAAACTATAAAAATTTTAGCTGCATAAGTTTTTATTACGTCCTGTGATATATAAAATATTTATTCAATAAATAGGAGCATTAAACTTTTAGGCTTTTTGTGTTCATGATTTTTTATCTGAGGATCATGATTTTTTATTTATCAAAAAAAAAAAAAAAGCAAGACCGAAGTTTTTATCCAAAAAATTAAATTTCAAAAAATCTTTAACCACTTTTCTTACAAATATAGCTGAGAAGTGTACCGATTCACCCCGTTTTACGGCAATACACGCTCATTTTTATATTGAGAAACACAATGTATCTTTATCTTCTTCAAAGAGCTCTCTTAAACTACAAAAACAGTTTTTGTAAGAAAAGCAATCGAAAACTTTGTACAATTGATGAAGTTAAAAATGCAAGACAACGTGTCTACAAGTACAAATAAAAGGTTTAAAAAGAGTTAGAAAACTCTAGCAGATAGCTATTTCGGGGCTATTATGAATGAAGCCCCATCATCAGTGCAAAAAGATGATGGTTCACTGACACCAGTCAAGTGAACCAGGAATGCGAGAAACGTGAGGGTAAATAAACAGAACAGGAAGAGTAGGTACGCAGAAACTATTACGTCATGGGTTAAATACGACAACTGCGCAACAAAGATTACGTCACAGACGAAAAGGTTTTTAAATAAGAGATTTCCAAATGTTAGGGAAAGGAGGGGTGCTAGACAGATCATTGACAACTAAATCAGAATTTTTCCAGATATAATAGGTTTCCCAAAAATCTTAATCAAAAATCGAAGAACAACTATGGATTATTTTTGCAGAGGAAAAATCAAAAATATGGCCACATGACCAACAATGTTGGGCAATGGAAGAGCGTTTGAAATCCTGTTTTTTAACACATTTTCATGTTCTTTAACACGGAATTTTAAAGCGCGTCGTGTCTGTCCTATATATGTTAATTTACATTGGCATGAAATATTATAAATACCCCATCTATCCAGACCCTGAACAGGATGTTTGAGTTGCGAAAATTGTAATTTGCAGAACAAAAACAGTATTTAATTACAGGGGAAAATGTTTGAACAATAACTTAATGATTTATGATAGAGTAAAATTCTAAAAAATGAGTACAAATAAACGATTGTAAAAGTGATTTGTTAAGCAATTTTTAAAGTGTATTATTTAAATCAACAGATCACTTGTTATGCAAGTGTATGTTGCTATTTTTTTTCAACTGACTATAATTCAAAAAAATATTGAAAGACTGCATCTGAAGAAAGCAGATATTGCAGAGATTAAGTGAAAGATATCTGGTAAATTACTTAAACGTCCTGGAGAATAAATCCACGTACATCTCACATTGAAAAACAAATTTCACTATAAATTTATTTTGGAGAAAACTTGATTTACCACCTCATATGCGACAACGATGGTTGTTTCCTTTCAAGCTAAAATCCTCCCTAAAATAAAGAACTGTAGGTCATTGACCGGTCAAGACAGATTATCTTTAATGCCTGATAAAGATACATCGCCGCAGGAAAGGAAGAAACATCATCTAAGGATAAGACTGCAAATCAGTTTTTTGCCATTGGAAACTGTTTCCTTTTTTCTGTGATCAAGATGGAGGGAGGGGGGATATTTTTTCCTGCTAAAAAGCATAAAATGTCTTTCTTCCAAAGGAAAAGTAATTAGTAATTATTTTATACTGGATGAACATTTTAAGATATACCTAGACCTGCCAACTGCTACGAAAAAAATGCAGTTTCTACGAACTAAAGCTTTGAACTACGAGGCTACGAAAAGTTTCCAAAGCACATAAGATTCAACTATTACAGATAAAAGACATATAATAATAGATTAGCTAATATAGCTTTTGTGCTTAATAAGGTTCCAAATCTTTGTTTAAATAGAAACAAAATTAATTTAGTTAACCTCACTCTAACTAAAAAAGACTGAATCCATGTCCAGTTGTTGAGTTCAGCTTTCAGCAGAAATATAAAATCACACGACCTCGAAAAAAGAATATGAATCTTCTCCCATTCATTTTACCTTTCATCTTTTTAAATAAAAAGGAAGCATCAGGAAACATTGCTGTAATATTTTAAAAGGTTTTTGAAAAAGTTTCTTATGTAAGTGATAAAGCAGTCGTTTCACATTCCCGTTCAAAAGGTTTAACACAAAAAAAATTTCTCGAATGTGCTATATTCGTAATATATATTTATTCTAAAATACTCGGTGAAATAAATATGTAATATAGCTGATCATTAATTAATCAAAGAATAAGTTTGTTCGAAGTTAAACTGCAAATAATACGTGCAGATTTGAGAAAACTGATTTTGGTTTTCGTTAATAATTCATAACTGATTTTGGTTTTTGGATTGAATACGTTTTATTTTATACTATTCAAAACGATTAATTGAAAATAGAGAATGCAGAATCTCTTTTAAAAGTAGTACAGAATAAAATATATATTACGAATATAAGATGAAAGGGCATATAATCTTAAAAACAGTTAGATTGTTTCTAAAGTTTGTATTGTTAAATTTGTGGCATGTTATCAGATTTAAATGATGTTTTAAAGTATAGAATGCGGTCATTTACCAGGCATAAATAAAAAGTTCCAAAACCATTGAAAAAAGAGTTAAAGGGTATTACATACTATCTTTTTTTAAGTTTAAAGAGTTCTTTATTTTTAATTAGTAAACTTTTATTTACTGGAAAAAAAGTTAAAATTGCTGCACATAACTATGAATAGGGAATGAGTTTTCTGTTGAAAAACAACAACGGTTTTTCCGCTGCTTAAAATCAAATGAACCTAAAATAACTATACGTTTTTATAGCTTTTCTATAAAATATTCTATATTTTTCAAAAAATTTGAGAGAAGAAATAGGCGATACGCAGATTAGTATAAATAGCTTTAAATGTAACGCCTAATTTGTCTCTCAAAGTTTTAATTTAAATTTCATTTGCTGCTTTAGAATTAATCAGCATAAAAAATATAATTAGATCAACTGAAATTTTTGAATGATGTTATTTCATTCTGTTCTAATGAAAGAATTGTTTTGATTGAGGAAGAAATAAAAATCTCAACACTTTTGAACTACAATCATTGAAAAACAATTTTCGTCCTTGAAGTATGCATGCAGAAAATCGTTATTCATATATTAATAGAATTATAGAAATTAATAAAACATGCAATCACATGTCATACTGTAAAACTTCGAAAACAACAATTTGCACATTCTTTGACTGTATTCCAATGGCTTATTTTTATACCCTTTGCAAAAACCTCCGTATCATGAAATTTTTCTTCCGTCCCGTGTAATTAGAAATATACAGGTTTGACTGTGCAGATTATTTGATTTAATTTATTTCAAAGTCGAAAACTTTGCAAGACAGATTGAAGTTTTTCGCTTCAAATCTCTTTTTGTTCTGGAATAGCGTCCTGGAACGTCAAGTCATAGTAATAAAGAATGTTAATAAAAGAGAAGCGTGAGTGTGTGTTTTCTATAAATCTATTGAAGAAGTTTTCTGTGATGAGGACATTTAGTTTGATAGATTTGCTTTCGTGACAGTTGCTGACTGAGTAGGTGCACGAAAAGGCTTTAACGGTTTCTCTTCACGAAACGAATAAAAGTGAAGAGATGTGCTGGTCTTCAGTCAAAGCTGTTGTTTCGTTAGTTGTTCTACGTCTTATGTTTGAAAAAAAGCGTGATAAAAATAAAAATAAGGTGGACAATTTTTATTAGCACTTAAATATGACTAACAGCGGTAGTAGTATTTGAACTACTGTCTGTCTTTCTTAAGTTAAACCGTCCGCGTATTTTACGCCTGCGTCGGATCTTCTCTGATCTTACCAAAATAGGGGTGACAGGTAAGATAACAATAATTGGAAGAATAATAAGAAGCATCTTGAGCCTATCAAGCAACGTAGAACGATGCTAGTTTCAAATACATAGTTTAGTTGAATGTGTCAAATGGACAGCAAAAATGCAAGTTTTGAATTGAAAACTTCGGAAAGTTCCCACTCACAGCCCATCGCCTCTTTTTTAAGTGGAATAGTTCGCGAGTGCTCGGCGCGGTTTTCAAGGACGGACAGTAGACAGCAAAAGTTTTTGAAACAGCTATTTACAAAACTTCTCTTTCTCACTGGCTAGCCCCCTCCTACTTGCAGAGCTTTAAAAAAAGGATGATTTTGTGCAGATCTTGTTAGGATTTTAATGTATACGTAAATCTAGAAAAAACTATAATCAATCTAATGCAGAGTTACTTTTAGCTTATGTCTTAGAGTATCTTTCGGAAGTTGAATCTGAATGTGAACCTGAATTTGTCAAACTCAAGGGAGTTCTGTTGAGTCATAAACTACAAAAATTGAGAATCAAAGAGTTTTATAAAAAAAATCTTAAAAACTTAAATTGACAGAGGAGAAAAGACTGCAATTGCTGAAATACTGTTTGTACAATAAAATTAATGTAGTATTATTATTTTTACTTGTAGATTACAGTAATTACACGCATATTTATTATGACATCCCTTTTATGAATGTTAAGATATTTTCTGAATTGTATCTTTTTCACCTTTATTTCAATTAAATATCTATTTTCTTCCCAACTTATTCATATACATATCTTATTTTGATTATTTTAATACGCTTTTATAAGTTTCACATGTGGGTATGTATATATGTAACTCTGCATAAAAGATAAAATTCACGTTCTTTACGTATATAAAAGTAATATATTTAATACTAATATTAATACTAAAAGCTAAACTATATTGCATGTTGATGAATTACAAGTTTTTCAGTTGCTTGTATATAACTCTGAATAAATGATAAAATTCACGTTCTTAGCAAATATAAAAGTATTATATTTTATATTATTATTAATACCAAAGGCTAAACTATATTACGTGTTGATGTATTATAAGTGCATGTAAACTTAGCGGATATTCAATAGTTTTGAAAATCAATTTTTAGTTTAACTTTCTGTAAAAAAGTATTTTTTAGTTACGATATAATTTATTTATTAATTTTAATTAGTTTCTATCTAAACTTAGTTTGTATTTAGCTTTTTTTTTTGTGTATTTTCAATTTAAGCATTTGTTTTAAAATTTTGTTATACTAAGAAATGACAGGTGAACATTCATACAAAAGGCTCATTTTAAGAATAAAATTAAAACTCCTCTCAAACAATAAAAATACACTAAAAAGTAATGATCTGTGCGTTTGGTTGTTAGCCAACAATTTTACCGATCGCCGCTTAAGACCCCAATGAACGTAAAGGAAGCGTTCCTGTAACATATTGCTTCAAGGTAACGAATGGTGAGCACTTACAGCGCAGACTAAATGCATCTGAGGGGCTTAAAAATAAATTTTATGCGGAGAGAATTTGCATATCTTACCATAAAAATGTCACCGCGGTTGTAAAAGCGTTATATTTTCCAGATCTTCTCAATGTGTTGCAACGCATAACAGTCGACATAAAAAAGCATTTTTGCCCCGAATGCAAATGTAAGTCACCGACGAGACATTTTAGGAAACATTTATAAAATTTTCTGCATAAATATTTTATGTTCCAAATTGATCATTAAAATATTTTGCTTTCAATATGATAATTTTGCGTACAATATTATGATAACGGCTAAAACAAATGTGAACATTAACTAACATTAATAATAATATGTCATTCAATTTCAAGTTTAAAAATATATGATTTTATTTTCAGTGATTCTGGTTGTTAAAAAATGCATAAAAAATTAATAACAAAACATTCAGATGTTTAAGAATATCAATTTGTAACCAACTTATTTCTTTATGAATATATTTTGAATCTCTTCCATAATTTTTTCTACAGAATTGTACATTCTGTTCAAGGAAAAGATCAGGCTTGGAGTAATCGCCGATAACGTAATTGTAACCCGCGTAATCGATTACATTTTTTGTAATCGTAATCATAATCAATATTTTGAAATGGGACACTCATAATGTAATCGTAATTTTAATCAAGTATTTCTTGTGTAATTGTAATCTTTCTTTCAAGAACCGTAATTTAGCCTTGAAATCGTGTAATCTGACTTTTCTTTAAAAATATTTTCACATGTAATTTAATCTTGGTTTATGCTTTATATTTTAATGATCATATTATTTTTAAGCAATAAGTATATAAAAGAAGACAAAGTTGTGTGTTTATAGATTTTTAAATTATTTTTTTTATGTTTAAAAAATAATAAATTTTACTTGAGAAATTTTCCAAAATTTCTTTTTAAGAATTTTTTTTCGAAGAATTTTACAATTCCAATATTGATTACATGTAGACAATTTATACTTTTCGCGATAATAAGTTTTTATTAAATAAATAAATTGTTAATTTGACAGAATATAATAAAAATCATTACTTGCTGTGCAATATTGTATGATTTTGAAAGAAGGTTTAACTTTTAAATGCTTCGTTTTCCTTCTGCTTAACAAAAAGGTGCACTAAAATTTAACCCTCTAACAAAAATTTATGAATCCTACTCCCTACATATATATATATATATATATATATATATATATATATATATATATATATATATATATATATATATATAAAATATATATTCCTTCCAAAGCTGTAATCGTGTAATCGAAATCGTAATTTTTATATAATAATCGTAATTGATTACATTTTTTGCATAATCTAATCGCAGGCGTAATCGTAATTGCGATTTGGCAGAGGACTGTAATCGTAATCTCCAATTTTTCATGCGTAATCGTAATCGATTACATTTTCTCGTCATTGACTCCAAGCCCGGAAAAGATAGACCAAAAGTAAACAAAAAGTTCAATTCAAGGGGGTGGATTTGACACTACCGAGGATAAAATATACATTAGTATCTATGTTTTACTAAACCATCATTATTTGTTTATATAATTGATTATTACAATTGTCAAAATCTAAATTATGTTTAGAGTCAAGTTTAATAAGTGTTTATGCTAAGACGGTCCTCTGATCAACTGGATCACTAACCGCCTTATTCACCGATAACCAAGCGTGGTTAAACCGGCCCTTAAGGGCGCTTTTCCACTTGACGACACGACAACGACGAAAGTCGGACGGTAATACTGCAAGGATAAGTACGGTGTCGTGTCGTCTATAATACTGCTTTTCCACTCAAACGGTATCGTTTCCCCGAAGGGATCATTTTCCACCGCATTTCATTTTGAAACAGCACTGTGTTCGCACGTATATTATTATAGCTGCTCAATTTAACATATTACAACTACTATATTTGCTTTACCTCATGAGAAAAAGAAAACAAATTAAAAGACGGTATTGGGTGCACGATATTTTTAAAGAAAGTTACATTGTAGGCGAGTTTTATACACTTTTCAAGAAATTGCGAAAAGATTTTAGGTGATTTTAAATATTTTTACTAAATTTACAAAGAATAGTAAAAATTTAAAATCTGGACAAGGTCATTTAACACGAGTAGTTTAATCTAAAGTGTATAATATATTTTTATAGTTACGAACAATGCTCTTTGAACTTACCTGTTTTTTCCTTGTCTGTAGAAGTTTTGCCGTCATATTCCTCATCTAAAAATCTAAAAACTTCTTTCCGGGCTTTTTCCCTGTGAATTTTGTTTTTGTATAAAATATTTCGCTTATCCCATAGACACGGTCACTGCTCAATTAATTCACACAAAACAGACACGTCAAACTTGAATGCCATGACTACTGTGTTGCTTATCGAAGAAAGTTCAGAATGAAAATTTAATCTTTTTTGAAGTATTAAAAATCTTCTGCACTACAACTAATGAAACAAAGTATAAAATAAAATGATTCAAATCTTTTATTGCTACATCTTTTATCAATCGTCTGCAAATTGAAGCTTATATTTTATTAATGCAGAGATGTCGAATTTAAACGCCATTGCTTTCGTTCGAAGAAAGTAAACAGATGGATGAATATCGTCCCGATTTTAAAGGCGAGATGGATGCCATCCGACACGAATGGGACGACAAACGATAGCGTTCGGTCGGAGACGGCACAATCGTCCTGGAATCGGGAGATGGAAAAGCGCATAGCATGTTTTAATGCATTTTGCGTGCTCCAATGTCGGATGACGACAATCGCTTACGATTTATCGTTGCCGTGTCGGTAAGTGGAAAAGCGCCCTAACCCCATGGAGCTACGAATAATAAGGAGAAGACATGACTGATGAAACACCGCAATAGGAGTGAAGCAACCGCACAGTTCCGCGCCGCCATCTTGTGGTTTGCATCTTACGCTTTCGACTCCGTGCTCTTGTTGACTCTTGTTTGCTTTGGAACAACACAGATAATGTCTAGATGTCTGAAGAGCAACACTCAAAGCCCCCTCCCCCCCTCAGTTTGATGATATATCGCATAGTAATAATATATATCAGAACCCTCCAAAAGAACTTGCTTGAAAGACTTGTAGAAGAATAAATTAAAGGTTAATAACAATAAACGAAAATTCAAAGAACCTTTTATCATTTTAAAATAAAAGTTGAAAATTTCTACAATTTTTTTTCCTTTCTTTAAATTTATTTATTCTTGGTTCTGTATGTTTTGTTCTGTAGTTCTTGTCTAGTTTTCATTGCGTAACATTATTATTTTGAGCTACGGAAATAAAAACCAATTTAAAATTCAATTTAGTCTCAAATATGTGTTAAAATCGAATTTTATTTGGCAGGAGCTCGCGGACCACACTTTAGGAAACTCTGATCTAGGGGATTGCTGTCAAATTGATAATTCTGAATCTCACAAAATGGAATTTTAAAATTTATAGTCTCTAAAAGTTGAACAGCTATTTTTGGCAGGGGAACAACCATCGCAAGGATATTTGTTTTTAGCTGAAAGCTCAGAAATTATTTGAGAAAATTCCAACCGAATAATTACACTTTTTCAAATTTCTTCCTGGGTAGGAGAGTTATGGAGCGTAGCATTATTACAGACTCTATAATTTACTGACTGACTAGAAAAAATAGCGGGAATGAAAGAAAGAGAGAGAAACGTAATTTGCTGACTAATAATCTACATCTATTGAAAAGATTTAATTTAAAGATCTTTTTTAAAGAATGAAGGTTTTTTCTCAAAATCATACGCTTTTCAAATTGAAATATCTTCATTTTCCCAAGAAACGTTTTTTTATGAGTAAAGAGCATGGATCCATTGACCCCCTTGGGTGGCAGCACTGCCCGGGGGCTTTCTAAAAATTAGAATTATTATCAATAATTGTTTATTTATTTATGTATTCCAAGCTAAAAGTATGTACATTTTTTATGAAAAAACTTCAACCGAATTCAAGTAACTACCTTTATTTTTTAAATAAAATCCTATTTTTCATTTAATTAAAAAAAAAAATGGGGGGGGGGGATAGGGGAAGACCCACTAGCCCCCTTCCTTTCTTACACCCTTGAAAACAATGTTAAAAGTGATTTTTATTTGTTTTATTTGAAAATTTATTTATATTTTTTTGAAACATTTTTTGTGAGCAAACCTCAAAGGAATAACTACTTATGACGGAATTATCATAACGGAATAAGGAAAAATCTCTCCCAATTTGAGGGGGGACGCGAGACCCCCCCCCCCGGACCCTCTCTTAAATGGGCGATTCTCTGTAAACTGGTAATTTGCTGTCCGGACCGAGTATTTTAAAAATAATTAAAGTGTAATAAAATAATTATCGCTCTTAATACGAGTAAAGTATTAATACTCGGTGGCCCAATTGTATTTGGAGCGATAACAATTTAATTTTTTTTTCTAGAAATTATCTAAGTGCTAAAAACACAGTCCCCTGGCTGTCCCAATCGTATTGTTTAACACTTCTAGGTAATATTCCAAAAATCCTATCAACACTACATAAGTTTGACAATTATTATCTAAAAATAGAATAATGCAGCTATATTTTTTTCATGATATAAGGTCTAATTACTTATTTTTTAAACTTAAAATTGCCATGTAAATTCTGTCCGGAGATATTTCAAACAGTCCCCTGAGTCAAATTCAAAGCTCCAATAGAAAAAAATCTGTTACTCTTGCAAATGTTTTTTGACATGAAGTTTAAAGCAATCAGTGTGAATTTGCTGAAATTGCCGAGAACGGTACTGAAACAATACTTTGTTTAGTTTGAGAGCCACATTTGTGATGAAAGTATGTATCAGGACCGTTACGAAAACAGTCCTCTGGGAAGTGATTTTATTAATGCCAATTAATTTAATTATGAAACCTATTAGTTATTATGTCCACGATTTGTGCCTAAATTTATAGGTAGTCTCGTAACTAATTATGCTCCAATAGTTTTGCAGATATTACGCAACAAAGAGCAAAATCAGTCACCTGGCACAGTCCCCTGCCTAGTTATACCAGGCGGGGGACTTACCTCCTATCACAATATATCAGAAAAACACAAGCTTCAATTGGCCCTCTTTCAAACCAAAGTAATAGATTCATTTTCTGAGCAATAGTAAAATATTTATACGAACATTTCAAAAAACCATGCCCGGACAGATTTCGTGTGAAAAATGACGAGTTTACAGAGAATCGCCCATATATGCCTTTGACCTTGCTGCAGTTATAAGCCGAACGACTTGTCATGTTTAATTCGAAAACATGAAGAACACACCATACAATTGACTGCTATCTACCAATGTTTTGCAAACCACAAGATGGCCGCCAGTTAAAAGAACAGTTAACTGAGCTTCCGAAACGGCTTCAGTGGATTCTGCTCATGTCGTCTCCTTATCATTCGTAGCTCCATGCCTAACCCGGAGTTACCGCCTACTTCGTATTCACCGTCAACTTTATCTACGCGCTGACAGGTTTCCGAAATTACGCTTGGTTGGGAAACTTAACCAAGTTCTAGGAGCAAGGTTAATTCCCAACCAAGCGTGGTTGCGAAACTTAATGTGTGGTTTGTTCTCTGAGCATGCGCAATACATGTAAACGCGAATGCAAATGATTGGGGATTTAAAAACAACAAATTAATCACGTGATCAACATTGACCAATAGGATGGCCGCCTACATAACCACCTGAAGGTAAGTTGAGTAACGACGTGGTAGAGGAACTCCGCGTCATTTTTCACCGGTGAATACCAATTTCTTAACCACGTGGTTAAAATCTTAACTCCGGGTTAACGAACCTCGTGGTTTGAGGCCCGTGGTTAGGTTAACGGTGAATAAGGCGGTAAGCCATTCTCTCCCCCCCCCCCCCATAAAACTTATAAATCTTACAATATTTCAATTCGCCAAGGTCGCTAGTTTTCGATTAACCTGATGTGTCCTCTCGTCTGCTTGAACTATTATTACTAATGCAACAAGCTAATATCGGAAATATACTTGCTTAATTTATAATACAATTCGTGCTATTTTTAAATGCACTAAAATATTTCACAATTTAGTGAGACTAAATGTCTCATAACTATTAATTCCCTTGCATATCACTAGTTAGGTATCATCACGTATATATTTATTCATAACTAGCTTATTAGCATTAGCCGGGCGTTGCTCGGGTGCTTATTAATACAACACAGTATTCCTAATAGTGGTTCAAATAGTGTTGAATACAGCTAAGTGTAGCAGTAATTGTTTTTAACTTATTTTATGCTAAAATGAAAAAGGTGAGCCTTAAATTGATAATTCTTTGTTAATCGTAATTTTTGTGGGAAAAAACCATATTTAAACGTGTTAAGTTTTATAAATTTGTATGCTTAAAGACTTATCTCTATTTGTCTATTCAAAATTGAAAGAAAATGGCCATTTTGAGAAAATTGAATTTTGAGCTTTTGGGATTTTTTCTTTAATTTTAGAACCCCGCGTATGTGAATTCTAGTGCATTAAGGAACCTATGTGCCAAGTTTGAAGAAAATCCAACGGAAACTGGATTTGTATAAGGAAAAAACATACAAACATATATACATGCATCTATTTTTAAATATATAGATTACGTTTTAGGTTGATTCTCTCATATATATTTACTTATTGACTATTAAGTATTTTTATCCTCAAAGAACAATTTAGAAGTTTCTTAACATATTTAAGAAAATTGTAATTTCTTCTATCCAATACAGAACTTCCTTTACGAGCTTGAGTCAAATTTTTTCACTCTTATTTTACACCATTTGAATGAACAAGCGCAATTTAAGACTTGGGAGTTTTCCAGAAAGTTTTCTAGAAGCCGAAAAGACAAAAAAAATCGTCCCACATTGAAAATACGAAAAGTTTGATTGTTTTTCCAAAAGCCGATATTTGTCATTCTTTTATTGCAAATACACCAGATTTTATTGTTGAATTTTTAGCGATCTCAATAGTCTCCCGATTTTTTTTCCAGTGACATGATATCAGAGGACAGGACAAAAGTCGAATAAAAAGACGAATCAAGTCAAAGAAAGAAATTTCGAACTAGTTTCGAACTTTCTATTGAATATAAATTCTTTTATTCAGTACGGGGAAAAACTTACGAGAAAATATTCCACATTTATCTTTTTCATCCACAATAAGTCTAAAAGATCTTGAGTGATTGACTTTCTTGTATTTCAAAGTAATACTTACATTTAAAAAAACAAAAACTTAGTAAGTTATTATGATTGAAAAATTATCGAAATACGGAACTAAAACATGTTTAAACAATATGAGACCATAAGAAGTTTAAAATATCTTGAGTGATTGACTTGCTTGTATTTCAAAGTAATACTTACATTTTAAGAAACAAAAACGTAGTAAATTATTATGATTGAAGAATTATCAAAATACGAAACTAAAACATATACAGTAACCCTTCGTTATATCGCGCTTTTCGGGGGACACGAAAACAGCGCAATATATCCGAAAGCGCGATATAACCGAGGCCATTAAAAATAGTTTTCTAATTATACGTGCACATACATAAAAATTCATTTATTCGAACATTAAAATTTTTTTTCGGTCAAAAGTAACAAAAAAATATAACTTACCGCAGTTGTTGTTACAATGTGCAGGTCTTTTAAAAATATATAAATACAGACATAAAATTAACCTATTGTTTTAGTGAAATTATAATCCAAAGTCGTTTATCAGAGTTTAATTGTTCGAATGCGGTGTACGCTTGCTCGAGCATGTCTACAGCTTCTTTCATGCTGGCAGTTGCATTTGAGGGCACTTCATCTTCATCTTCACTGCAAGTATCAGTCCTGGGTTTTTCGTTCGTCACTTCTGCAATATCTGCATCGGAGAGTGTTTCGAAAGTAGGTTCATCATTATCAATATGAACCCATTGTTGAAGTTCATCTTCAGCAACTGATAAACCCAGTAACTTCGCTGGTTCTACTAACCCATCGACAGAATCATCTGTCTGTATAGATTGCTTTTGTTTCTCTACATTTGTCAATACAAAAGAGAGTGTCCAGTAGTTTCCAAACTGTCTCTGCAGTATGCAAGTTTGGGTGACAGGAATTTGCTGCTTCTTTTCAGCGAATTCATAGAAGAACCTTCGTTTTGTTCATTAGTAACAAATAAATGAGAGAGATACCTTTTCTGAGCACCTAACATATTTTCCCAAAAATGGTTTCGAACTAAAAGTTTTTTTTTTTGGGGGGGGGGAGACAAAAGAAAAGAGCGATATATCCAAATGAGCGACATAACGAGGCGCGATATAAAGAGGGGCTACAGTATTTAAAGAGTATGTTACCGCCCCTGATTCAGGACTATTAGCGGAACTAAATGCATTATACGGACAGCGTGGCTATAACATACAGAGGACTTAGAATGCTCTCATTGAATCTAAGGTAATTTTTTAGCGAAAGAAAGAAGACATCTGCCTTCAGTAGAGCAGCGCTTAAAGCCTGTTGGTACTTACGTAATAAATCCACCGCAGTTACAGATATCGCGATTTATTTGGCGGATTTTATTTTTTTTTTTTTTCGGTGGTTTTAGAAAACTGTGTGCGCGTGCGAACAACCGCCAAAAAAAAAAAAAATGCAAACTAAACCGCCAAATGTGTTTTAACAGCCAAATATGTAGCTGCGATGGAATTAATATGCAAGTACCGCCTATTTTTGTGAGAAAAAGAGATCAATTTGCAGTTTAAGATAAAGAGCAACAAGCTCAAAAATTGAAATTTATAGTAAGACAGAGTTACCGAAGGAGGGAAATTCAATGTCCTGTAAGTGAAAGTTACGAAAAAAAATTCGAATTATGTCTGTCGGCTATCTTAGAAGAAGAAACAAGATGGACTACTTCAGAAATTAAGTTTCTTATGAGCGAGTTTGAAATCTCAAAAGCAGAAGTTGCTGTAAATTTCTAGGAACAAGATTTGATATGCAAGTGCTGTAAAGGAGTATGTGCTGTGTAAAGGGGGGGGGTGTTGAAGTAATTGCACACAATTCTGTCTAGTGTTTTACTTGAAGTTAAATTTGATGTGAGTTATAACTTATCATCACGTAGGAAATCATTAGAATGCCTTTTCAGCAGTTGAAAAGTGATCCCTTCTTGTATATGTGCCGTCTCAAAATAAATGTTTATTTTCTAAAAAGAGTTCTTGATCGACTTCTAGACTTCTTGGGTGCTTTAATAGCTCTTCTTAACGGTTATGAAGCCACTATTTTCTATTCTCAAAAAGATATCCATTCGCTAGAGGGTCATTCCATGTCAAATCGCCTAACGCTATGTACCGTCATGTCTCGGATTTTGTTCAATATTTTTTTATGGATAGATACCTATGAGATAAACTCAAATTATTTTTTTAGATTTTTTGAATAAAAATTTACGGTTGTAGAATTTTTTGAAATTTTGATTCTTTCAGAATTTTTGCTTTTTTATTTTTGATATGCAATTTGAAAAAGCTCTATAACTTCCTCATTTTTCATTCAATTAAGCCAGTTTACGTATCATTTTAAAGCTAATTATTTTCTCCTTCAATATTAGTGATAAAAATGAGATTGTGAAAAATAGAATTTTGCCAATGGTCGTTTGAAGTCAGATTTTGTGTTTTTTCAATTGGTATGTTCAATAGGTCATATCTCCGGAGTACCAACTAAAAACTGCACAATTTTTTTTTTCAGTGATGACAACATCATATACTTTTTATGTAAAAAAAATTAGGAGGGTGTTTTCTGTTGTTTTGGAATAAAAAAATCAAACGTGTTTTTTCAGTTGGTATGATCAATAGGTCATATCTCCGGACTACCAACTAAGAACTGCACGACATTTTTTTTCTGTTATGACAACATCATACCCTTTTTATGTATAAAAAATTAGGAGGGAGCTTTTTGTAGTTTTGGAATAAAAAAATCAAACGTGTTTTTTCAGTTGGTATGATCAATAGGTCATATCTCCGGATTACCAGTTAACAACTGCGCCATTTTTTTTTCTATGATGAAAATATCATAATGTTTTTATGATCAAGATATTACAAGGGTGTTTTTTGTTGTTCTGAAATTTAAAAAAAAAAATGGATTTTTGAAACAAATTTCTTTAAAAATCAAGTTTTCGATAAGTTTAAAAATTCCGTAAAATTAAAAAAAAAAAAACCTATGCTATCACAAGGAAGACCCCGACATGGCAGCTGAATGGCATTTCTTTGCCACGAGTCATAGCAAGAATGCATGCGATGGAGTAGGGGGCACAATAAAACAGCTTGCGAGAAGAGCAAGTCTTCAAAGAACTGTCGAAGGACAGATTTTAAATGCACATGATCTATTTCAATTTGCCTCTCAAAACATAAAGGGGATACAGATTTTTTTCGTTAAAGCAGTGGAAGTGGTTTGCAAATGAAGATTTTTTAAAGAAAAGATATGAAAGAGTCTTAAGAATAGTAGGCAGCAGAGATATTACTTCTTCAAGCCATTAGACACGAAGAGTATATTAGTGAAGAAGGTTTCTGTGTTTGAAAAACCTTTTGTTGCCACTGTCGGAACATGGTCGAAATAAAGATTGTTATTCATTAAATTTTTATGCTTTCATTTGATAACAAATTATAAAATGTTACGTAGATTTCAGAATAATGGAAACCAAACATAAAATTTTTCCCAACAATTAAACCAAGAGCTCGCTAGTCTTTTTTTGTCAAACTATGAATGAAAGTATTTTTAAAGACATTTCAGTTTACTTTATCGTAATTCCCATCGGTTGATGGAGTGGCTAGCAAATAATTACTGAAGAGTAAACTGATTATGCAGTAACTTTTCACTACCAAAGCATGCAAGCAGTAGAACAATATAAAACTACCATCAAGTATTTGAATGTAATAAATAGGATACATTTTCATCTGCTTGTGACGTGTGATGCTGAGTGAATCTCAAATTTAAGTTTCAAAAGTTGATTTTAAAGTAAAGTTTTTTGAAAAAAACATCTCATATTTTTATTTCAAAATAACAAAAAAACATCCTTCTAATTTCTTGATCATAAAAACATCATGATGTTTTCATTATGGAAAAAAATGGCGCAGTTGTTAGCTGGTAATCACGAGATATGACCTATTGATCATACCAACTGAAAAAACACGTTTGATTTTTTTTATTCCAAAACTGCAAATAGCACCCTCCTAATTTTTTATACATAAAAAGGGTATGATGTTGTCATAGCAGAAAAAAAAATATCGTGCAGTTCCTAGTTGGTAGTCCGGAGATATGACCTATTGATCATACCAACTGAAAAAACACGTTTGATTTTTTTATTCCAAAACTGCAAAAAGCACCCTCCTAATTTTTTATACATAAAAAGGGTATGATGTTGTCATAACAGAAAAAAATTGTCGTGCAGTTCTTAGTTGGTAGTCCGGAGATATGACCTATTGATCATACCAACTGAAAAAACACGTTTGATTTTTTTATTCCAAAACAACAAAAAACACCCTCCTAATTTTTTTTACATAAAAAGTATATGATGTTGTCATCACTGAAAAAAAAAATTGTGCAGTTCTTAGTTGGTACTCCGGAGATATGACCTATTGAACATACCAATTGAAAAAACACAAAATCTGACTTCAGATGACCATTGGCAAAATTCTATTTTTCACAATCTCATTTTTGTCACTAATATTAAAGGAGAAAATAATTAGCTTTAAAATGATACGTAAACTGGCTTGATTGAATGAAAAATGAGGAAGTTATAGAGCTTTTTCAAAATGCATACCAAAAATAAAAAAGCAAAAATTCTGAAAAAATCAAAATTTCAAAAAATTCTACAACCCTAAATTTTTATTCAAAAAATCTAAAAAAATTAATTTGAGTTTATCTCATAGGTATCTATCCGTAAAAAAACATTGAACAAAATCCGAGACATGACGGCACGGCCGACTATTAAAATTAGGTGATTTGACGTGGAATGAGCCTAGAGTGCATTGATAATATTTTGCTTAAGTTTAGTACATTACACAGTTATTCGGATTCACAGCTAATTCGGATTTTTTTTTTTTTTTTTTTTTTTCAAAAATACGCCATCCCTTTGTACATATTCAACAATGTTAAATTTAACAAATTACGGGATGACGTATGTGAAAAGTACAAAACAACCCACATGGGTAAACATTCAATTTGGTATATACATCAGAAAAATAATTTTGGTTAATAATAAATTAAAATAAAAAAAATATAAGTAAAATATTTACATAATGGTAACGGAAAAAATAAATAAATAAATAAATAAAACAAATGAAAAAAGTTTTTAAAGGAATAAATAATAAAATATATAAATAACAAAAACTAAATGAAAAAGAAAAAAATATATATATAAATAATAAAACATTATAATTAAAGAAAAAAAAAAGAAATGTAGATAATTTAATAAATAAATAGCAGAAAGAACAAGAAAAAGGTGCAGTTAATAGTATTGACGTTAAGAAAAAAAAATAAATAAAAATAAAAATTATCCGAAAAGAAAATGCTCGTGGTCTATTAGAAAAGAAATAAGAGCAGTAATTTTCTTTTTTGCTGCAGGAAACGAATAATAGTTTTTTAAGTCTTGAGTCCAATTGCCTGTAGAACGAAGATGGAATGAAGAAGTATGAATACAATGCTGTATGTAATGTTGAGGATTTCCAGGTGCTTTGCATCTGCAGAGATCAGTATTTCTTAGGTGGAATCTTTTTAGGTACGAAGGAAATGGACCATGGCCAGTAAAGAAAAATACTTCATGTCTGTCTAAATTCAAAGGAGTAAATTTAACTTTGGAACGAATTTTATAGATTTCTCTTCCTGTAAGTTCTTGATCCCAACGTTCTTGCCAATCAGTCAGTAAGTCTTGTAATAATTTATGCTTTGCAAAACTTCTTGGAAATGGTAAAGAATATTGTTTTGTTGGTACTAATAATCCATTTGCTGTTTGATTTGCTAGAAAATCAGCCCTATTGTTTCCATCAGAGTTTGAATGACCTTTAATCCAAGAAATCTTTATAGAATGGTGATTAATAAGTTGCTGTTGAATTTCAGCTATTAATGAGCTTGTTGGGTTTAGATTACTTATTGATTTGATGACTGATTGGCTATCACTGTACATAATTGATGGTAAATTATTATGAGTTACTGCATGATTTATTGCTTCTCTTAAAGCAAGCGCTTCAGCTTGAAAAATTGAGTTGGAGACATTTAGAAGATAGGTGGTTTCGTTAGTAGGAGTTGTGCTATTTAATATAAGGAAAGCAGCCGCTGTAGCTTGTTTTGTTTTCGAACCATCTGTGAAGTAACGGGATTTAGAAACATTATTGTTTGAATTGTCCAAATTTGATGAGTTTATTTTCAATGAAGAGGCTAAGGAAACACTTGGATGAAATAAAATTGTTTTGACTTTCTTTTCAAACGTAGACGATCGAAGAATTCCAAAATTGGTTACAACGTCCTTGTTAAGTCTAAGTAATGTTCCTATTTTTGCTTCGTAGGAAATTTGAATATCTAAAGGAGGTATACCAGTGATTATTTGTAAAGAACTATTTGCTGTTGTTGCGTAAGCTCCTGTTAAATTTAATAATAAAGGACGTTGCAGTTTCAAAAGATTTAAATTTAATCTTGTAGTTGGATTTCTTGCCCAAATCGGAGCTGCATAAGCAATTATTCTGAGAAAAACTGAGTTGTACAAGCGTGTTCTGAAGCTAATATTGTAACCCCAATATTTTCCTGCTAGGCTTCTTAAATGTTGTAAATAATTGGTTGATTTGACTTTCAAATGCTGTATATGTGGTAAGAATGAAAGGTTTTCATCCAGAATGATTCCAAGATATTTTAAAGTTCTAACTCTTTTAATTTTTTCAGTTCCAAATTTAATATTTTGATTCTTAGTTTTTCTTCTAAAAAGTAATAGACTGGATTTATCAGTTGAGACTTTTAAGTTATAATAATCTGCCCAATTTTTGAACTGTACAAGAGCTGAATTTGCCTCTTCTGCCATGTTCTTTATTGTCCCTTTAACTACGCCAATCACAAAGTCATCAGCGAATGCTTGAATGAAAACTCCTCTTGGCATTGATGTATGGAGAATATCTTCTGCTATTAATGACCACAAAAACGGGCCGCTACAAGATCCTTGTGGAACACCTATTAATTGATTATGAGTTACAACTTCATTATTAGAATCCATAACTAATTTTCTGTTTTCAAGCAGATTATGAAGAAAATTTTTTAAAATTCTGGGACAATGCAATTGAGAAATTTTGTTATGAAGTTGAGGATGCGGAATGCTATCAAAAGCTCTTTGAATGTCCAACGAAATGATTAATTTATGACCAGTAATATTATAATCAAGGAGATTTTCCCAAATATTTTGCAAAGCATCTTCTGTTGAATATCCTTTTTTGAAACCAAATTGATTTTTTGGAGAAAAATGTTGGTAATGAAATTGAACTCTTTTTACAATTATTTTTCTAAAAGTTTTCCTAAGGTTGGTAACAGTGTTATAGGTCGATATGAAAAAATATCTTTGATATCTTTCCCTTTTTTGAGAAATAAAATCAATTTACCTATTTTAAAAACATCTGGAAAATAAGAAAGCTCGAGGCATTTGTTGTAGAAGCAATGGAGTAGTTGTGGAAGTGTTTTAAAGATCAGTTTAACTATTGCGTAATCTATTGAATCAATTCCTGGGGCTTTTTTACAGTTACATGAATTCAAAGTATTTTTAATTTCTTCAACTGAAATTTCTGGTTCAGCATTTGAAAAATCGTTAAAAAACGAAGTCGAAGTTGTAGTGAACTGTCTATTAGAAAATGGATTTCTTTGTGGGATTGGATAAAGTTCATTTAAAATGAATTCCAAATTTTCTTTTAGAGTAGCTCCATCATTAAAAATTGGCAAAGTTGTTGGACGCCTAATTTTTTCAAAACAAAATTTATAAGCTTTACCAAATGGGTCAGATGCTTCTTTGCAAAAATTACGCCAGCTTTCTGTCTTGTGTTTTTTAATGTTCCTAAAATATTGGGCTCTGGCTTTCTTATATTCAATTTTGACTCTAATATTTTCTTCAGGAGTTGATTGTCTTTTTAATTTTCTTTTCAATCTATTAAGATTTGTTTTTTCTTTTTGCAATTCGGTACTCCACCATTTTACTTCAATTTTTTTAGAAAAATCTTTAATTTTAAACGAATTGTTGCAACAGTTCTGAATAGTAGTAATTAACTTACTTGAGAAATTATTAAGTTCGAATGAGGTAAAAATATTATGGCAAGCATTTATGTATGGTGTTAACTTTTTTGAAATTTCTTTATCAAATTTTTTAATTCCTTTAGATGTAATTTTATAGCGTTTAATTGCAAAAGTCGAGAGCTCTTTTTGAAATTTAAAAGAGATAAATTTATGGTCACTTAAGGAATCTATATCTTCTACAACATTCCACTGGTAATTATTATTCTGAATTAAACTCCCTTTAATTAATGTTAAGTCAGGCCATCCATTTCCATTTTCATGCTCAAAAGATGGTGGGTCATAAGAACTATTAAGTAATTGCATATCATTTGCTTGATAGAAATTTATTACTGTTCTTCCTCTTGGATTTTCACCAGCATATCCCCAGGAGTTACTTTTGCTATTGAAATCACCCATGATTATGACATTTTTATTTGGAATATTTCTTAAAAGATTCTCGAGATTACGTAGAGGAATTCGTACATCTTCTGTTGGTGTTATATAAACTGAAATGAGAATTATTGAATCTTCCTTGAATTCGGCTGAGATTGCCACATGATTTTCCTTTTGATCTAATTGAGAAACTATAATATTTGAGTCAGTACTTATAATGGCAGCTTTTTTACTTAAAGAATAAAAAATTTTCCAATTCAAAGGTTGTTCTGGTATTTGATCATGTTTTAAATATGGTTCTTGAACTAGGAAAAATTTTGGTAGCAATTGAGAGGATAAAAGTTTTAAAGAACACGTAGCGTTACATCTTTTGCCTAAATTGATTTGAATGCAATGTAAAGAATTGAAAGAATATTTAAAGTATTGAATATTTGAAGAAGGACAAATTGCAGATGAAGAAAGCGAAAGTGGAGCAGCAAAATGAGGAAGATTTGAAGGGACGGAATGAAAAAATAACGAATTATTCGCCATAATTGATGTTAGATTTTAACTTTTGTAAAACAGAAAGATAGTATGGACAAGATGAGTCAGAAGCAGGGTGATCTATTAAATATAACGGACACGAGCTTGGAAGAGATTTTACGCAGTTTGCACAGTTCGTGAAATTGCTTTCGCATTCATGCTGATGGTGATTTCCAGAACAGAAAGTGCATTTTTGTGAATTGCTTTGACATTCTCTAGCCAAATGTCCAAAAGCTTGACAAAAATAACACCTCTTCACATTAATATGCTCCCTCAATTTGTATGTTTCCCATTTAAGTTGTAAAAATTTGCTTTGCATGAGTGTGTTAAAGGAAAAAGGATCACACTCTATTATGAAATTTTGTCTTCCGTTTCTTGTTTTGTAATTGGATTGAAATTTGTAGTTTAATTTCTTTCCTGTTCTTTCAAAAATCATATTATCTATATGTGCTATTGTTGTTTCTTTTGGTAAACCATGTATTATAATCTTTGGGTTTATTGCAGAAACACTTTTAATCCTAGTATTAAGCTGTACGTTAGGTATTGATGAAAGAGCTGTTTGCAGTTTATCTTTGTCCATTTTATTATAAAGATCAATTGCCACGCCTCCATTTCTAATAACACGTAGCTTGTGAATACGTATGTTGTCACTTGCTGGATTGTATTCTTTTTTCAAAAGAACTTTTAAGTCGTAGGAAGAAACATTTTCATGAAGAGGATAGACTAAAATGGTATATAATTTTGGATTTTTCTTTAATACATCAGCATATGACTGTTTAACTAAGGGAGAAATTGTTTGATTAATATTCGTAGGTTCCAATTCAGCAAAAGTTTCTGTAAAACTATTGAGTTTAACATGAGAAAATTTGGTGGAGTCATGCTGTTGATGATTTTCTAGAGATGTATCAAGTCTACTATGAGTTGGGGAATCATCAACTATTTCGTAAAATTCATCAACAGAATATTGCGAAGGAGAAATCTCAGGAGTAGGATTCTGAGGGTTGCAATTTTTATCTTGTTCACTTTCTACCTGGATTCCCATATGTTTGAAATTTTGGTTAATTTTCCAAGTATGCCCAAAATTTGTGTCAGTTCGATCTTCTTGAACTCCCACATCTTTATACTGTTTTTTAACTTTAAGAGGTTCATGGTCAGATATAGCAACTCCTTTCAAAGAAAAATCTTCTTTTTCTGACAGTTTAGTAATAAATGAAGAAGGTGAAAGATTATTATTATCTGCAATAGATGAAATAAATTCTTGACAGGAAATATTGACGGAGTCGATAATTCTTGACTGAAGTACTGTTAATATATTTATAAGAAAAGATCTGCATTCTTCTTTAAAGAAATATCTCTTGTTTGCATTAGTTTTGGAATTTATAACATATTTAATGCACTCAATTAATTCATTAGAAGTGTTTTCACTTGTTGGTCTCAAAACAACTTTATCCGTCGACTGTATGCCAAACATATCTGTTACATTTCTTTGAGAAAAAGTTTTATTGACATTATCACACGAGGAATCATTTCCTGAAAAAGGTAAATCTATTGCAATGATTTCCGTATCTTGAGCTTCAGGTACTAGTGATACTGTTAAAGTCAAAGGCGACTTTTGCATCCCAATATCATTTTCCATTGTTGCACTTTAAAATGTTTTTAGTAAAATACTGCGATTGCATAAACTATATCAAATGTAAAAAGCTGAAATATCGCCAACAATGAAATAAAATCGCCAATCTTTGGAACAATTTATTTCAAATTTGAAATGTTTATTTTAATGATAAATATGGAAGTTCGTTAAATGTAAAAATATTAAGACATATTGAAATTTCACGTAAAAAGATTTGTAAATCCAAAATTCTTACTGCAAAAGTCATTTTCCAATGTTATAAGATCATTTAATTTGAAGCAATGTTATGATGAAGTAAAAATTTGTCAATCTTGTAAAATCCAGTAAACTTCAATGCGTTTTTTTTTCAAAGTTAGATAAATTCCTTAATATTGATCAAAAGTCATTAAAAAAGGTACCTGCTTGTTCCTGATTAAAAGCTTCATCTGATAACGTCAGAAAAAGAAATGAATTAATGAGAATTACTTGAAAGAGCATTGAAAAACACGGAGCTTAAACTTAGCACAGCAACAAACGGTTTTGAAATAAATGCTTGTGCTAATTCGGATTTACATTTAGAGTAGTTATTACACAGTGAAACTACTCTAAATGTAAATCCGGATTAGCCCTTTTAAAAGAGGGTTTAATGTTTTTGCTGCTATAGATGGCGATCTGAAATTTGATCGCCATCTATTGAGATCTCTCATCCATTTGAGATCTAGCAGCCCAATAATTAGAAAATGAAAAATGAACAAAAATACACCAAAGACAACAAGTGCAATTTAGAAACTAGATAAACATCACGAAAGGAGGAGCTGTAGAATAGGGTAGGTCGAAAAAACACGTTTTTTTTTTTTTTTGTTTCGAAGTTATAATAGTGCGGAAAAGTTGCAACAAATGATGAAGACAAAAAGAAGGGAAAAAAATTTTCGAAATCGGTTATCTTTCGTTCGCGCATAGAGCCTAAAGTTTGACAAAAAACGGAAAAACTTCATTTTTTGTGATTTTTTTTTTAATTTTTTGAATTGGATGCTTTCGTAACGTAATAGCGCGGAAAAGTTGCTAATTTTGCAGACAAAACGAAGGAAAAAAATTATCGAAATCGATCCTAAAATTTGGCAAGATATGAAAAGAACTTCATTTTTGCTGTTTATTTTTTTTTTAATTAGATGTTTTTATAATGTTTTCGTGCGGAAAAGTTGCTAATTATGGAGAAAAAAAAGAGGGATAAAAAGTAGAAAAAAAATTACTGAAATCGATCAATATCTTCGGGTCGTGCCTAGGCCTATAAACTTTGACAAAATATGAAAAAACTTCAATTTTTGCGATTTTTTTTTTTAAATTTTTGAATTAGATTTTTCATTGTGCAATAGTTTGTAAACAAGACCAATATTTGGCTGCCCCACTTTTGGTACTTCAAAAGAACTGCCATCAAACAAGCCGTTCACTGCCGAGGACATGATTGGGTGCTGTACTCAAGGAAGTTTCAATTTGGCACTAGAAATTCATAATGGAGTCTTCGCCAGTAGGGAGTTAGTTTGATGGCAGTTCTTTGGAGTGCCAAACGTGGGGCAGCCAAATATTTGTCTTGTTCTTAGAGTATTTGTCTTGTTATTACATTACTTTTTCGTTAAACCACTCACACACAACGGAAAATTACATTATTCCAGAAGACTATAAGATTTTCAAAATGAAAACATCTAGATTGAACTAAATAACAGTACACTGCGATCACTACATAGAAACGCAGACTGAAAAAACAATATAGCCAGACAACTGACGTGGTCCTAGGAAAGCGGCGATGGAGTGGAAGAGAGCCGTAGGGCCAGGCGAGTGACGTTGCCTGGATTGCTGCCCGACGTCTGCCCATGAGAGTTTCTACGGCTTTTTGCACCTGGAAAACATCGACTGAACCTGGAATTTTGTTTTTCTATCTTATTGTCAGTTCGTCTGGAAAAAATACTACGGTTGTTTCATTTAAAAATTATTCATCAAAAACCAAAAACGCCCGAAAATGTAACTTTTTTATTATTTTGGGTAATTTTAGGGTTAATGCGCGGACGGAAAATATGAACTAACCAAAACCAAATCAAAACACAATGTTTTAAGACTATATTGGAAAACTTTACAAACTATTGCACAACGAAAACATCTAATTCAAAAATTCAAAAAAAAAAAAAAGAGAACAAATGAAGTTCTTTTATATTTTGTCAAAGTTTAGGCCTAGGCACGACCCGATGATATTGATCGATTTCGATAATTTTTTTCCTCCTTTTTATCCCTCTTTTTTTCTTCATAATTAGCAACTTTTCCGCACGAAAACATTATAAAAACATCTAATTAAAAAAAATTTTAAAAATCGCAAAAATGAAGTTTTTTTCATATCTTGTCAAATTTTAGGCCTTATGCGGAACGGAAGAAATTAATCGATTTCGATAATTTTTTTCCTTCTTTTTGTCTTCACAATTAGCAACTTTTTTCGCGCTATTACGTTACGAAAACATAAAATTCAAAAAAAAATTTAAAAAATCGCAAAAAATGAAGTTTTTTCATTTTTTGTCAAACTTTAGGCCCTATGCGCGAACGGAAGATATCAACCGATTTCGAAATTTTTTTTTTCCTTCTTTTTGTCCTCATGATTTGCAACTTTTCCGGACTATTACAACTTCGAAATAAAAAAAAGTGTTTTTTCGGCCCACCCTACTGTAGAATTCAATTATTAAAAGTTCATAAGAACCCCGAAAGTCCAACGTGATTTGGTTATTCCACCATGTGGTCTGAGCTTTTGAATCTTCGCTTAAGTTCTTAAGAAGTTGTATTCTGCATTCATTGAATCAACTTCTCAGATTTGATAAATATGTGAGGATAGAATACCTACTTTAATAAGACGTTTTGCCGATCACGAGAATCCCTTATGAACTTCGCTGCAACACATTTTCCAGCTGTTTTCGACATTGTCCCATCATTTACGCTTTGGTTTTACTGCATTTTTTATTAAACAAAATATGCAATGCCCATCATTTACGTTTTGGTTTTACTGCATTTTTTATTAAACAAAATATGCAATGCCCATCATTTACGTTTTGGTTTTACTGCATTTTTTATTAAACAAAATATGCAATGCCCATCATTTACGGTTTGGTTTTATTGCATTTTTATTAAACAAAATATGCAATGCCACGTGCTGCACAAAATATCATGTTCATAGAAATGGCCCTAATTAAAGTAAATTGAAACAAGTTATAAAGTGTGATGCGCTAAAAAATCAAAGAAAGCCCACTGTTAGAACATTGCATGGGCTTTTTTCAAAACCTTAAAAAATCCACTTTCACGCATCTGTTTTCTCCTCAGTGCCTTAATTAATCTTCGTTCAACGAGAACATAATACATCATTCAGCAAGGAAGCCGCAAATGTGGATATTTTGGTGATACAACATTAAAGCTTTGTGTTCTTCTACGGTCATCCTCGTGAAAAAAAAGGATACATAAAATAATTCTTAAAAATAACAACAGTAGGTGTCGTTTTTCAGAAAAAATATTACTGAACAATTATTTAAAAAAATTACTGTTTTGTCTATTCTTTGAACAAAACGAAGAGAGGTGAAAAAAGATTATTTTTCGCCATAAACATAATATACGAAGAATAAAAATATTTTGAGGATTATGCTTTTATAACAGAAATGAATAAAATATCACTATGGATTATTTCATAATGTCACGGGAATATGAAATACATTTTAGACTGTCATTACAAACGCATTAAGATATGAAAAGAATGGTGCATTTTTTATGAGTACATCTCCAGAGGCTATAAAATGTATCATAAAATGTTTCTCTTGTTCTCAAACTGTAAGCACAAGATAAAAACAGGCTTGCATAATCGCTTTTACATAAAAATTTGAAAACCTTCTGGTTTCACCACGTGTTTCGCAAACATTTTAGTTCAAAAAACAATTTTAAAATACCTAATTCAATAGAAATATTTGTAACAGTTTTCAAAACTGTGATAAGACCACTTTTTCTCACTTTGATTAGCAGCAGTAAAAAAATATTATTACTCAAGTAAGTATACGTTCAAATTTTTGAAGACTTGAAATGTATCCATGAAAAATTAGACGTCATTACAAGATACAGTAAAAAATTTTGTGAATTGATTGTAATACACAGTAAAGTAATTAGTTAGCCTACTTTTTTTTGTAATTGCAAACAAAAGCGACTAATACAAATAGTTTTCCCACTGTTTTTAAAGACACTGCGCTTTTAAGTTACATTGCATTTCCGTTAATGTACAATCATAGAAAAAAAACGTAACACTCTGAATTATTCGGCGACTATGCTTGCTAAGAACAAAAGAAAGGTGTCTTCTGATATGGATTAAAGTCTTCTACAAAACTATGTCAATAAAATTTTGATAAGGGGCCATATACAAAATGAAATGAACATAAAGTCTGAATTTTCAAATGGGAACCCCTACATTTGGTTACATAATTAGGGGAGCACGGCCAAAAATAAGCTGGGTACGAAGTGGCATTACTTTAGGACCAGTAGAACAAAAGTTACGAACGAACATAGATTTAGGGACAGTCACCACATTTAAAATGCTACTTTCAAGGTTAAAGTTTACAAAGAGTAGACAAATCATGTTTATTTGAAGAAATTAACTAAAGCTACTCGCTATAATGCGTTTGCATTTTGTAGATAATGTAAAATTCTCGGATTTTGTTAAAGTTTAATATGTTTGCAACTTAGGAGAAGAAATCCTACTGTTATTGTAAAAAATGCGTCGTGAAAAAATGCAACATTCTATCTTTTTGCTTAAAGAAAAATAGATGCATACTTTTTATCCTTGCGCAGTAACTCAGGTAGCACATACCTTTTGGAGAGAAGTTGCGTTTCAAAAGTCTTTACATTTATAGAAACTGCTGTATTAGGATTGGCAATAATATTATAACCGTGGTCCATTATTTAAAAAAACGCCGAATCGTTACAGGTTATTCCAAATAAACTTCCGAGATACCACATTTTCCTGTGAAAATCAAGTATTTACGTAAAAAAATATCTAAATTGCTGCATGTTGCACAAAAGCAAACTTCTCACTTTTGAAAAAAAAAATGGATTGTCTACCAGTTTTAAAATATACTGAAAAGTTTTATTAACCATTTCCCCTAGCAGCATCATCTCATCGGCCGATGATCGGCCATTCATCGAAACCCGATGAAATTCTCATCGACCGATGATCCAATATGTCTCATCGGCCGAGCAGAATCCGAGCAGCAAAATCCGATGAGAATACGATGAGATCTGGAGCAATTTACGAGCAGTGAATTTCCCGTGCCGAGGAATTTCATCGGGAAACTTGATCAGAAGGATATCGTTCTCCGATTGAATATAGCTCATCTTATTTTCATCGGGAAAGTTGATCGGAAGGATATCGATTTCCGATGAAAAGTAGCTCATCGAAAACCGTGCTCGGATACTGATCGGAACGATGTCATCGTGCGTTACAGGATCAGTTTACGAGGAGTTTTGTTGATCGGCCTAGCAAAATCCGATGAGTTGATGCTACTTGGGGTCGTTTTCAACATATAATTAGCGTTGTAAAAAAAATACTTTATAAAAACTTTGAGCATTTTCTGCAACTGGTGAATAAACATATTCAATTTTTTTTAAATAGAAATTCAATGATGTTGTTTCAGTTTGAACGGTTCGATATGGTCCCTAATTTTCCCGAAAAATGGATCTTTTAGCAAATCTCAAAAACTACTGGATATTTTGAGCTCCCATTTTGGATACTTCTTTGAAATTACTTCTAGATTGTTTCTCCATCAAAACATCATATAGTTCCAGATCATCATTTTTTCAAATATTAATTTCATAATTCATAAAAAATTCAAAATTTCATTTGAGATGAAGTAAAGGATTTTTTTTATTGGACTGGTTCATATTTTGATAAAAAAAAAAAAACAATCTTTGCCCTACCCAACGTGGTTTAGGTATTATATGCACAAGTATCAAAAATATTTTTAACATTAAGTTTTTTTCTCAGTGAAATTGTGAAGCAACGGCTGGAGCAAGTTAAAAACGATTTGGTATATAAAGTAAAATGATGATGCTGATCACAAATATGTGATAAAAAGGGGGTTTTCATAGAAATTTTTTAAGTTGATGCCGATTTTTGTATGAAGACAGCCCCTTAACAACAATTTACCAATAGAAATTTATAGAGCACATTATTCTTGAAAAAATAAAATATTACACTTGTCTCTAGTATTCATAGTCTTCGAATACGAGCGAGCGTTTCTTTTGTTTTCTGTACCAGCAGAAAAGCTGATGAAACAAAATTGTCCAGGCCAAAATTGCCTTTCTCCATTTTTCCCTAAACCCATCGCTTTAGTGACTTGTAATTCCATAACATAAGAAATGGTAAGATTGAAAGTGGAAAAATACACACGTGACAGGGAAACTGTGTGTGGAGGGGGAGCCGTATAC
>JAXGGA010006618.1:0-68617 GCA_038373865.1 Uloborus plumipes
GCGATTTCGAAATAAAAAAATCGATTTTTTCGACTCACCTTAATAAGTAGTCAAATTTAAAGCGAATGTTTAATTAAAAAGTAGTCAAATTTAAAGCGATTAAGCCTGATTAATGATTAAACTTCCAAGACATTTTTTCTTACCGTTGCCATTTTGAATTAAAACGTTAATTAAATTATTGAACTATTTAAAATTCCAAGATATTTATTTCTTTCCGTTGCGATTTTGAATTAAAACGTTAATTAAGTTGAACTTTTTAAAATGAAAGAGTGTTATTTTTTTCATTGTCATTTTGAATACGTGTTATAACAAAGTTCTAACAATTGTTTTTATTCTAATTATTAATGACATATTTTTTCTCAGGTACCATTTTGAAAATGTGTTTTTAAATAAAATTGCAATTGCTGTTTTTAGAAGGGACTTTTTCTGGCTTCGATCCAAATATTAAAAGAACTTTTTCGTTTAGAATTTTGCAATTAATTTTACCGGAAGAAAGCGGTTTGGAAATAATTGTTTTTGGAAAGGAATTTTATTTGTAATTTAGGGAGAGTGCTAAGTATGCGCTACTTGACATCGTCTTTATTTTTGAGGAAGCATGTGCAAATAATTCGATTGATTCTTTGATGCAGGAAAGCTTTTTAGCGAGCCGCTTTAGCGGGGAGTAGTTTATTAAACTTTTCCTTGGTACTTTAAAGGCGAGCCGCCTTGGCGGCGAGTAGTGAATTGAAACTTTCCTCTCTACTGTAAAGGCGAGCCGCCTTGACGGCGAGTAAACTGTTTAAACTTTCCTCGTTTCTTTAAAGGCGAGCCGCCTTGGTGGCGAGTAGTTTTCTCAAACTGCCTTCACTACATTACAGCCCGTGCAACGCCGGGCTACGCAGCTAGTAAGATATTATTTGCTGTAGTAATCGGCATTAAAAATAAAAACACTTTGGGTTAACTATTTCATAATTTCGTCTGAAGAAAAGGTATTTAATGTTATCAATGTAAAATTAAAAAGTTATGTCCTGGCGCAGTTGATAACTTTTAAAAATATAATAGTGTTAAACTTTTCAAAGACATCTAATAGTACAGTAGATCCCGATTTAAAAAAAAAAGCTATTTTTTCACAAACAATATTCTAATTAGCGGGATATTTCCTTATCGAGATTAAGATAGGGCATTACAACAGTATGATGCTTTTAAAATGCATTATATTAAGCGGGATATTCTTTTAACCGTTACTATAATAAGCGGGCTCGACTGTAATTCTGGCTGCTTTTTAAAGAAATAAAATTCAAAAATTTAATGTACAATGTTGTAGAAATTAATTAGCAAGAACCATTATTTCATTAATTAGACAATACTTAAGTCATAAGGCCGTTCATAAGTTTTATCTCTAAGCGCAAATATAAAAAATGTGAGGATTTGTCAGCCGAATGACTTTTTTGCTCTGATAGCTTAAAGAAAAAAAAAAAAGATACATTGTTGAAATGAAGAGGACAGTGCAGAGTCATTGTATGACCTGTCATTGAGGACAGGACTAACACACCATAACCATAAGAAGGAGAAAATCTATAACCGGTAGAATTCGAGAGAGAAAAAAAATAATAAAAACAAGAAGTTCAGAAATCTCAGACACCGCAGTCCAGCATTGATAAACGGCGGGATTACTTTTATGGAAGAAACAAAAGAGAAGTTCTCTAGCCCAAAGAAATATAACACCAAGACTCGAAGAAAACTATTCGCAATAACTGAAGAGGAAAATCAAGAATGATGAAAGGAAAGGAGGAGAGACCTTCTCGGAGTAGAAAGCTGAAAAAAAATAAAGAAAAAATAAGCCAGAGTGACAGAGCGTGAGGAAGAAAACTATAAAAGGAAGATGAAAGGTAAAAAATAATAAAAGAAAATAGGGCAAATGCTGAAAAAAAAAAGGTAGAGAAGTGAGATTCCCAAACAAAAAGCTCTTTTCCTGGTACTTGGACCATCGACCAGTGAATGATCCAGTGTGTTTCGATGTCCCCGTATCTTGCCTCCAGTTCCGATCACGGCCACTAAATCACGAGAGCGACTTCACTTCGATAGCTTCTATCCACATTGACTCCGGAATGGGTTTGCGACAGGGGACCAGTCGCAAATTGCCTCTGACTTTGATTCTCCTCTGGGACGCGAACGATGGCCTTTTCAGGGACAGGCATGATTTATGGACGCGACCTCAACGCCTTAATAGAAATGAATGCTCTGTGACCTTTCGTATAGAATTGAGATAAGTCATATAGTGGTTACGGACCTCCGTTATGAGATTTAAATATGATGTTGAAAATATCCAGTTTTATTTCTTAAGTATATAAATTGTCAAGAAAGAGAAATGAATAAATAAATACTTTCATAAAGCAATTCATTCTCTAAAAAAAAGGGAAACAAATTCAAGGAAACAAGATATTTCTGGTAAAAATTTCACACACACATATCTGAAATTTTGTTCACGTTTTATCAACTATTTACTACACTTACGATTTATATTTTTGGGAGAATATAAATCGACAAGTAAGAAAAATGAATAAATGAAAATAAATAAATAAATACCTTCATAAAGAAATTTATTCTCTAAAAAAAGAAAAAATAAATAAGGGAAATATGAAGATATTTCTAGTAAAAATGTCATACACACATGTCTAAAATGTTTCTCACGTTTTATCAACAATTTACTACAGTGACCCTAATAGCACAATGTGTCACGGATAAGTCACAGTGACGACACAAGCGTCACAGTCACACCGTGACTCAATTGTGACGACGCACAAAAGTCACATTGTGACTCGTTTGCGACATTTGCGTGTGACTTCACTACAACGTCGCTGTGACAGCTGAATTGTGACCGGTCACAATGTAATGTTGTGGAGACGTCACATTGTGACCTTAATGTGAATTTTCATTAAAATATTTTTTTACCGATTGAAGACCGAATTAATAATACCCAATAAATAATTTTACGTTAAAAAATCAGTCAAAAAATTTTTTTAAGAGCCTCAATCACTTTCTAACAGACAGCAGTAACAAAAGCGACCAAGTGACAACCACTTGCGAATGTCATTCCGTGATGACGTCAAAATTGCAGTGACGGCCCTTACAACGTCAATGCAATTTTGGATAATTTGTGACTATTCCGTGACAACATGACACAGTCACGGAAACCGTTGTCGTGTAATTGTGTATTTGATGCGACGTTTTGATAGTGATGCGATCAGTTTGTATCGGTTATGCGGCTTCTCATCATTGTCACTATCAAATTTCTTTACTTACTTGGGACCTTTAAATGACGTCGCTGTAAAGCCCTGTAGTGATTTACAGCAGATGAGAAAAGGGGTATGATTATGAATAGCACAGTGACAAAAATAAGACGCTTTTGTGACTCGGGTACGTCACAAGTAAAGTCCCAAAGAGGTGGTTGCAACTTACGAATGAAAATTCGCGGCGACATCACAAGTGCAATGTTGCAGTGACGACGCCTGGTAGCACAAAGGCAGTCGATGTCACTTAGTGCTGGTTTTGCGCCTTATTTGTGACTTTTAAATGAAATTCTTCAAAGCATTATTGAGATTTAAAAAAGTCGCAACAAACGGGAATGTGACTACGAATTGCACAGTGACCAAAATAAGACGCTTTTGTGATACTTCACAAGCGAAGTCGCAAAGATGTGGCAGCAACTTACGAGTGTCAGCTCGCGGAGAAGTCACAAGGCGGAGAAGTCCTCAGGTGCCGTCACTGTGAAGTCGCACTGTGACGCTGCCGCGACTTCACGCGTACGTCACTGACTGGTCGCATCGGTCGCTGTGACTGTGATGTGAGGTCGCTAAATCGTCACTGGGAGACCTAGGTTGCAATTGGGTCGTCAGGCGTTGTCACTGTAAAGTCGCATTGTGAAGTCGCCGTTGCTGACATTCGTAAGTAACTTGGTTGCGACTTCACTTGTGACGCATGCGAGGGTCACAAAAGCATTGCAGTAGCAACGCCTGAAGACGCAAGTGGGACTTTTCTCTGACGTCGTGGTAAAGTCGCATTGTGACTTAAAACTGTCACATCGACGTGGATGTGACTCACTTTGTGACCACAATGTGACCTTCAGCAGCTCTTTACTTTTTGAGTTTCCTCTTGTAATTCTCGTCTAGTATAGTGGTTAGAATTCTTGGCTTGCATCCAGACGACCCGGGTTCGATTCCATGCGTGGGACAATGGGTTTCGCAGCGTAACGGTTGCCGGAAAGTATGTTGATTCAATCCAGGTTCTTATATCAGTGATTTCTGATGTCAGTAAAAGATTCTTTTATTTTTTCAAAATTAAAAAAAATATTTTATGACGGGTCGTCGAGCGCCGTCACTGTGAAGTCGCATTGTGACGCCGCCGCAACTTCACACACAGGTCACTGACTGGCCACATCGGTCGCTGTGACTGCGATGTGAGGTCGCCAAACCGTCACTAGGTGACCTCGGTTGCAATTGGGTCGTCATGCGCCGTCACTGTAAAGTCGCATTGTGACGTCACCGCGGTCGGACATTCGTAAGTTGCGGTGACTTGGTTGCGACTGCGCTTGTGACGCGCGTGACGGGTCACAAAAGCGTCACATTTTGGTCACTGTGCTATCAGGGGAGTTTTTAGTTTCAAGAATCTCTAAACTCTTTTACTATTCCGGCTTTTCCCGATTATGTTTGAGCACGTTTAGTGTCATTTTCCACTGACGAATATTTGAATATGAGTACATTCAAAATGAAGTAATTAAATACCTTTGTGTTATTGATGTAGAGAAAATTACAACGTTAAGGAGGCACAAATACACAGGGATACTGCAGACACGTGTTTTAGCGTTACGAGGAACGCCTTTTTCAATGCAAAAAAAAAAGAGCTTATGGATGCACAGACATCCGACAATCCTTTTGTCGGATGTTTAACCCCTGACGTGCCGAGGAAAACTTGCCCGAGATTCGCTCCCCAGAGCCACCGGTTTTCCGGCATACGCCTACAATTATCGAAAATATTCCCCTCTCCAATTCACACCTTTTTTTTTTTTTGAAATTTGTAAATGAATCAGCAACAATGTCAAGGGCATTTATGCAACAATGGCAAGGGCACTTGCATTCCAAAGTCATATGGGTCTAGGTTTACTGGTAGCAGTGCATTGCAGGGAAACGCACTTCGGAAAGGCGTATACATAGGCGTATCTAAAGACGGCAGATAAAGGGTTAAGAATATGATGGTCTACCAAAATTCGCGGAGGTTGATTAGAATTATAAAAATTTTAAAGTCGTTTTTTTTTTTAACTCAAATTTACCAATTTAGAGTATTCGTGGACTTTTTGTACCCTATTTTTAGATTGCGGGAAATTAATGAAGTATATTGCGTTAGAGGCGATTTTATTTTCATAACAGAATGTGTATGTGTTTTTCTTTTCTTTTTGTACAAAAAAAATATTTAAAAAAATTTCCACCTTTAGTTTACGAACAATGACGGGAAAAAAAATCCTAACACCGAGAAAGACTTGCGCTAGATAAACGAAATTTGGTAAGCGTGTTTATACAACTGAAAGACGACATCGATTAAAATTTCGCGCTCTATTAGTGTGGTGCAGCTGACGTCACTCAGAATATGCAAGTAATGCTTGTTTTAACCCTTTAAGCGGTAAATTGTTTTACCAGGAATGCTTCCAAAAAAGGCATATTTTTTATTGCATATAGTTAAGTACCATACTTAACAAAAAAATAATAAAAAGAATTATTTTTTTTTTTTCGTTTTCAATGCTTTTACAATATTTTTTATTTTACAATTTTGGTCACAAGATCCCGAAATATTTGCTTTTTTCAAGTACATTCTGCATGCAGTAATGAATGGTTTACAAATTATGCAAAAATTTCTCTCACACTAACTGTGAATTTTGAGATTTACAATTTTCCGAACAGTTCGGGAAAACCAGAAAAGGAAATCTGAAAATATCGATGCCCGTACGCCGTTCAGGCAAACCAGATGAGGCAAATTTCGGGTAGCACCTACACCGTACGGGCAAACCGCTTAAAGGGTTAAAAGCGTATTGCAAAGCTCGTGAGTATTATTTATCCGTGAAACTTGACGCATAGCGTTCATGTTAGGGAGAAATTCCTTTAAGAAGACGAAGAAGCCATTATCAACAGCTCACCGAGTTTGAACGATGTCATACAATTTGGCTACGAGAAGGTGGCTTTTCATTTCGCGATATTGCGAAAATATTTGGTGGGAATGTTTCCACTGTGGATGATTATTGAAAGCTATGGTCAAGGGACGGTACTGCCTCAAAAAGATTGAATTCCGAGCTGCCACGTGGTGAGACTGAGAAGGAAGATTGCCAAATCCTGCGTACCGCTATGGCGCATCGTACTGCATCTGCGGCTGACATTCAAGCTGCAGTTGGTACCGTCGTGACTCAAAGAACGGTAAGAAATTGCTTACATCAAGGACAGTTCCGAGCCAGGTAGCCTGTAGCTCGTATTTCATTGACTTCAAACCATTGCCTTTTTGCGACGGCAGTGAGGTCACGACAGAGCTCACTGGAGGTCGGAGTGGAGATCTGTTGTAATTTCTGGTGAAAACAGATTCTGCCTGGGTGCCAGTGATGGTTTCATGTTGGTCAGAAGGAGGCCATGGGACCGCCTGCATCCAAGCTGTCTGCGGCCTAGACACACTGAACCTATACCTAGAGTCAGGGTATCGGGAGCAATTTCCTATGACAGCAGGAGCACTCTTTTGGTTATCCCAAACACAGTGACTGCAAATTAGTCGTCAGTGTAGTAATTCAACCTATAGTAAAGCCCTTCATTGGTAGCATTCATGTGGAAGATTTCCAACAGGATAACTCTCGCCCTCACACCGCTACTGTAACGCAATGTGCTCTACAGTGAGTTAACATGTTACCATTACCTGCAAGATCACCAGATCTGTCTCTATTTGATCACGTATGGGCTATCATTGGACGGCTACTCCAACATCATCCACAATCACCATTGACTGTCCTAGTATTGACACAACAAGTGCAACAAGCATGGCACACAATACCACAAAGTGACATTTGGCCCCTGTATGACACAATGCATGCACGCTTGCAGGCTTGCCTTCAAAATTCTGGAGGTTATACAGGCAATAAAGTAACATAATTTCATATTTGCACAGCATTTTCTTGAGTTTAAATTATCCAGTGATCTAGTACATTTAATCAATTGAACATGTTAACTAGACAATTGCATTACCCAAATTTCATTACTCTACAGTAATTTTTTCTTGGTGTTGGGATTTTTTTCTGCCAGTGTATTTCAAAACGAATAATTTAAAACAGTGGTTCTCAACCTTTTTACAGCTACCGCCCCTTTAGGATTGAAAATTTGTTCAGCGCCCCCTTTGCTGACGCTCGCAATACTGGAAGAAAGGGGGGGGGGGAGGCAGTTTTCTCGGCCAGTTCAGCTCTATAATTTTGCCCAAAAGAGATAGTTGAAAAATGATTACAAAATAAAAAAAAAATATGCTTATTTTTTTTTTCTTTATAAAATAATCTTTAGAAAAAACGGTCCTTTTCCCCTCTGAAAAACTGTCAGAATTACAATCAAATACCTAGAATGGGTTCATTAAATGACTGAATCATTTTTAAGGTAAATAAGAACAACACGGTTTGATATAAAAATGCACCGTTTTCAACATTTGTTTGAAAACCAATTTATTTTGAAAATTAAACTTCGTTCAAATATTGCGCTCAAATATTATGAACAGTCCGATCCCAAACAGTGTTGTTTTTATTTACTAGCAACTATGCAAAGCGCATCCCTTATTTATTACGTACGGATATAGGATTTTACATCGGAAGGGCAATTACAAAAAAAAAAAGAAGCCGGACCTTCCATCAGGAAGGACAAAGACTTGAAACTACGACCCGTGCCTATCACCCTTAAAAAAAATAAAAATGAAGTTTCAATTTAAAAAATAACTCAAATAATTTGGACTAGGTGACCCGTGCGGTATTCCGCAAAAAAAAAAAAAAACTTTAAACTTAAAATTTAATTAGACAATATTTATTGGCTTCATTTGCACAACATCGCCATCTACTGCCGTCGTTCTGACAACTTTTCAAAGAGATCAAAGACACGTTCACTTTTACAACTACTACAAAAGTGATACCCTATATTAAAATCAAATACCCAAATCTACTACTAAACTAAATACTAACGTTATTGCAAAACTACCATAGTATTTTGAAACAATAAAAGTTACAATTAAGGTTTACCGAGCTAAGCCTTGGCTTGAAATGTCGCATTTAAAATTGATTTGAACAACAATGTAACGATTTTGACAGTTGAGCAAAAAATTTAACTTTTTCAAACTTCAATCGCTTATAAGTCGCTTAAACGTGGATTTTCGAGATTCTCGTTACGCGGCGCTAGCGGAGAAACGTTCTAAAGAACGCATTTTTTTTAATCTTTCGAATGAAATCAAAATGGAGACGATACGACAATTATTTCGCTAGATAGAGTCAATTTTGTGCCCAAAAATTGAAGTTCGAATAAAAAACGAACCGACACTTTTTAGAGGGTGGGCCTAATTTTCGTCAATAGCCCGCGGGGTAAGCTTCAAAATCATAAATTTTCTTGCAATTCGATAAAGAAATGAGCGAGTTTCGACCGGGTATAGGATTCGGCTTAGAGAAATAATATATGGAGATTTACAAATTACAAGATAGGTTCAATTCAAAGAAATTCTTTTTGAGTAATTTAATGCTTTGAAGTTTAGGTAAGATATCAAAAGTTATAAGTATGCTTTTGGCATCAGACTGCGGTGAAACTTGGGGAATATCCTTCGAAGTTTGTTTTGGAAACGAAGTCTTAAAAATGCAATCTCAAATATCGTGGGGTTGAGACTTAGGTTCAAATTCCTCCCAGGGTGAACATTTAAAATTGTCACAATTTTAGACAATTTTTACTAACGTTAACTAATAGAAAGAGGTCCCTCATAAAGATCTTTCAAAATTGAAGTTATTTTTAGGCAAAGTTTAGTAATGTGCGATGAGTTACCGCCCGTAAGCCAGGGCTGAGGCAGAACTGAAGCAAATGCACCCACAGCTCGATCATAGCATCCTAAGACGGCAGTTTCGCCCTTATTATGGACTCCTCAGTTAGGAATATAGCCAATGATCGAGCCGGAGGCAAAAATCCTCTTAATGTAGCTATGATAGTCAACAAACTGGTAGATAAAGTGTATTTATCTTACCAGCGAGCGTCCGCAAACTATGGTGCGGCTCAACTCGAAATTTGAAGGCCGAAGCTGGGTAATGTGCAATGTGTTACCGCCTGTAAGCCAGGGCTTCACTTTATCTGCCAGTTTGTTGGCTATCTTAGCTACATTCAGGGCCGGATTAAAGATTTGGAGACCCATAGGCATTTGAAATGAAGGGGCCCCTTCACCATATGGATTTGACAAATGAAATTTTAAATAACTGATATATATTGTGCAAATATATTTTAATCATTTAAAATTGTTAATATGGAATACATAATCAACCATGATGATTGATTATGTTAGAAAGGTATAAATAGTGTTAATGGTGAACAAGGCTTGATTTGCATAGGACGTGAAGCTCCTATTTTAGGTGAAATTTATGCTATTCACGCGAAAAAAAAAGTTGTGGTTACTTTTGGGCTCTTGCTACTCTTTTAAGTAGAAATTATGCCCTGGTGGTGAGAAAGAAGTTGATGGAAGTATGAACGTTTACTTGAGTTACATTCGCATACTGCATCAAATAATGATCTTAACGTTTAGCTCAGTACCATCTAAAGTTAAAAAAAGGATATCTTCAGGATTTCTCGAGGCCCCTTTAAAACCCCGGGGCCCATAGGCAAATGCCTACGTTGCCTATTTAGTAATCCGGCCCTGGCTACATTAAGAGGTTTTTTGCCTCCGGCTCGATCATTGGCTATTCCTAACTGAGGAGTCCATAATAAGGGCGAAGCTGCCGTCTTAGGATGCTATGATCGAGCTGTGGGTGCATTTGCTAAAGTTTAGTAATGTTAGGGGCCGGAGCTTTTATTAGTGTTCTCTGAAAAATTGAAGCATAAAAAAACAAATTTAAACTACTTTTGTTGATATTCAGGAGGTTCGGGAGTTTTTTCCAGAAATTTTTTTCATGTTGTTTTCTGAAAAATAAGATTGTTAGCTACCTTTAGTGTTAGGGGATGATCTAACGACACAAAAAGTCGGTCAAGTCAGGAGGCTCTCATGTAGGAATTTTTAGGAAATTAACTTCGTGAAAACGCAATTTTAGGCCCTGTTTTATCACGATTGGAGAAGAGGTGGGTAGGTCGAGATTTCAAGCTGCAATTATTTTCAAAAATCACAAAGCTGTCTTTCAGAATGAACGTTTCCATAGCTCTTCGACGGAAATGTCTAAAAACGAAATTTTAAGCTATGTATGGTTAGGTAAGAAAAGGGGTGTGTGGCTCTGGATCTTTTCCCTCGAAGTTTTTAAAAGTGACATTTTAAAGCGCAATTAAAAATGTAGTATATATATTTGGCTGTCTAAGTTAGATGAGCAAGGGGGGGGGGATTCCGGACCCTTCCTCGAACAATTTTCAAATGGTCATCAATAAAACACATTTTTAGGCTATTTTAGGTAGTTATCCTATGAAACGGGGGATCCTCAGCAAAATTTTTTTCTAAAATTCAAGTGCTATTAGCAAATTTTAGGATACCGTAAAATGGGGTGAATCGGAACACTTTTCAGCTTTGATTGTACAAAAAGCAGTTAAAAGATTTTTTTAAATTTGGTTTTTTGGGTAAAAACTTCGGTCTTGCTTTACTGTTGATATTCCAAGCAAAGACAAAACATTTTGAACAATTATTATTGAAATATATAGGAAATTATGGGTGTTCCGAATCACCCCGCTGATAGGGGTCAATCGGAACACATGTTAAAATTTTTATTTTTTTCACTTAAACCTGTAATAGGTCTCACAAACATGAGTAATATTGATTGGGGAGAATAAGAACAGATAATTACTGTCAAATAAATGTATAATTTCAATACCAGTAAACGTTTATGATCTGTCAAAATTCAAAATAATTTTGAACTTATGAAAAATGAAAAGTAATTTTAAGAAATGCTTTTGAATTGAAATGTAGAGATTTAACATAAATTGAAGTTACTCATGTCGAACACAAATCTGTACATGTCCTTAAAACTAACAATTGTGACTTGGCTTAAGTTTTTTCATAACATCTCCTGGGATAAACTCTGCCTTTCCTTTAGTTTCTTGAAAACTTTGTATTTCAGGGATTGTCCTGAAAATTTTTTTCGCTTATTCATCACTGTCTGTGTGCTGGACTTTTACTACATAAAGTCTATGTGACTTTTCCCTTCGTATTTTAAGTAAAAAAAAGTCCTGGAGAAAAAATCTTTTGAAATCTGCAACTTTTTGTCATTCTAAGATCTAGTTGTTCACGAGAAGGGATAAACAGTAATAAATCCTTGTCCTTGTCTTGATTTGAAGAATTGGGGTTAGAATCTTGATTTTTCAAACAGTTTCCTTCAAATAAGTTTGAATTGGAACAACAGAACTAAGTGTTCCGATTCGCCCCGCAAATTTTTTTCCTATGGCATTTTTCAGAATTCTTCATTTTAATGACGCAATTTATAAAAAATGTAAATTCTAATGTGGTATTCTGCTGTTCAGATACATGTATAAACATACCACTCTTAGTTTTTAAATATAAGACGGTTTGTTCATGCATATGAAGTTTTGCAGTCTATGAAAATGTGATGTTTTCTAGCAATTCACGTGTAGCCCTCCTTAGAAGCCAGTAGCGTTGCCAGATTGACAAAAGTATTTTTTTCCTACTTCCTATGATCTTACCTTTCTAAAAAAAAATCATGGCGAAAAATACCCAGTAGTATATTTATGAAGAATTTCTTTGTACGGTCGGGAAGTTTTGTTCCGATTGACCCCGCTGTTCCTATACACCCCATTTTACGGTATTCTTTATGACGTTAGGAGAGAGAGAAAGAAGGGTTGGGGACATACCCCAGAAAATAAATGTTCTAACCTTCCCTTGTCGATATAAGAGATGACGATTTCCTTCCACCCCTTGCCCAAAACATGCCCCTACAAGGAAATTTCAATATATACCCACCGCCCCCTTACCGCCCAAAATATGTCCATCGCCCCCCTACTCCCCAAAATATGCTCACCGCCCTTCAACATCTTCCCACCGCCCACCGGGGGGCGGTATCGCCCCCGTTGAGAACCACTGATTTAAAATAATGATGAAAGGTTTTGATAAAAATAATACAAGTATTTATTGACGAATTACGTCATTGCGTACATCCATTAATTTAAATTTCATGAAGAAAAAAATCATGAATATTTTTTAATTCACTTTTTGCACCATTTGATTATAATTTTTATACATAGCATTTGGAAATTATACCACGGTCACTCTTCAAATCTTTTTAAGTAATGTATTTTTATGGCCGTTGCAAAATGGATAAGCGTTAAATAAGAGTTTTAATAAGAAGACAGTGAGATAACTTAAACATTGTCCGTCTTATTTTATTTATTTTAAGTAAGAAAATAAGAATGCATTTTTTAATCGTGTTTCTTTAACAGTTTAGTAATTTTGAAATAGACTTTTGAAACAAAAGTTTCGGGACAATACTGCCGTGCTAAGTACAAAAGTCGTATCTGCACTTTTTAATAAATTAAGTTATTGCCACCAGGTGGCTCTTTGTGACGTATTTTATCTAAATAAAAAACTATATATGGTTATTTGAGAACGTGAAATATTTTTTTTTTAATTCTGAAAAAGTTACAATTGAATCAAATACATGGTGGCGTAAAACTTTAAAGAGTTGCATATCAGTTTGAGCTCGACTGCAGATACTACTTTTGTGCTGAGCAAGGCAGAATAGTTATTGTAAATTTTACTTTGAAGTTTAGGTTTTTTGATACAAAAAAGAAAAAAAGTACTTCCCAGATGAATCTCTTAAACTTTAATGGATATCTCTATCACTATGACCTTTAAAAATTTGCATTTAATTTTAAATCAATTAAATAATCAACACATAAGCGGTGATTTCGCAATATTTAAAATAAATTATCGCAAAGTATATCAAAGTAAATGCAAAGTTTAAATGCTTTGAAAACCATTACGTACTTTACTTTTGTTTGTCACACAATTACTTTTAACTAGTAACACCATGGTTTGAAATGGAGGATCATCAACCTCAGAACTACTCTATGGTAGTTGTAAATTGTCGAGGTAAATTGAATATACGCTTTGGATTACAGATCAATCCTAAACCTTTAACAATTCTAATACGATAAATCCGTTTACGAGCTAATTCAATCTATTCTCAAATAGATAAGGTCCGGTAATATTCCAGGTGAAATGATTAATATAAGTGACATCGCCATAATACCGTGTGGTACAAACTGTATCTAAATCATTACAATATGACAAGGTATTTGAATTCTGAATCGCAGATATACATTTCTGTGTTTGCGTGTGAGTAATATACACAACACGGCATAGTTTATTACATTAAGAACTGCCTTAAGTACGGTTTTTTGAATGTAATTACTGTAAAGGCCTTTAATTTCGCGGGCCGTAATTTTCGCGAAAATGAATATATCGGTGATTTCGCGGGCCGAAAATTTCTCGAATTTTGCATGTACAGAACCGAAAGTTGAAAAAGTCCAAAGTAAAAAAAAATTCGCGAGGCCTAAATTTTCGCGATTACGAAGGGCTCGCGAAAATCGCGAAAATTAAGGCCTCGCGAATAAAAAGGCCTTTACAGTATATTATGGGTCATTCCATAGTGACTAACGTAACATTCAGAGCTGATTTTATAACTATTTTTACTTGTAACTTAAAGGATAAAAAATATTTTTTTGTTATGCTGGTGGATTTACAATGTACATGGTATCTATGTATCATTTCTGCTAAGAATTTAAAATAAAATTATTGACAGTAGCTATTTTTTCAACCAAAATAGCAGCGTGACTAACGTAACATTTTTGCAACCCGGAAAATTAATGCTCATGTTGTGAGGCAAAAATTTCTCAAAGTTAAGCAAGTGTTAAAAATTGAATGATATATTTGAAAAATGTGTAAAGTTGGCTTTTAAAAACATAAGGAACATTTATTAAATCTTTTTTTTTTTTTAGTCTTAAGTGTCACTTTTACTCAAGATGGAGTGTGACTAACGTAACGTAACTAACGTAACCATTGAATAACAAGCAGTAAACACACTACAAACTATTTATTAAGGCTAATCTCAGTGATAATTACAATACTTTTTCATTTTTTTAACCGACTTCAAAAAGGAGGAGGTTATCAATTCAAAGTGTGTACTTTATTTTTTGTTTATTCGCACATTACATCTGATCTACTGAACCGATTTTTTTTAATCAATAGGAAATGTTGTAACTTAGGTGCCATGTATTCATATGACGATATTCGCTCACTAGAAAAAAAGTTATGATCGAAAAACTAAAATTTCATGTTATTTAAAACAATATGTGCTATCGTAAATCCTTACTTCAAGGAGCGACCCGATAGTCAAGTGGTTAAACGCGTCAGGTTGAAGTTCCTGATGGAATGAGATCGCGTCCAGGTCTACGAGGATTTTTTTGAACAGCTGCATGGTTTTTTTTTGAATGATTTTAATGATTGTAATGTCCTTATGCAGGTACATCTCCCCATGGGGATCTACCCCATACTTATTTTTTAGTACAAAATGACATTTTAGGTTTGATTTTTGTCAAAATTGGCAATGGGGTCCTTCGATGCTGTAGAATTTTCGTATGGACGTTTGCGTCATTTCTGGGGGCTTTGATCCCCCATGAAGTGGAAGTTGTTGTTATTTTTTATTTTATTTAAAAAACAATGCAATATCGTTACGAAAGGGGTAATGGATGACGCAAAACTAAAAGATTACGAATTTAATTTTTTTTTCTCGGTTACAATATACATTGTAAATTAATAAGAAATTTTATGTATCGATTGTGGCAATAATTGGTTTTTGATTTGCGGCACTTATATTATTTTTCAAAAATTATATACATAATCAATTGAATCGTTTATTTCGAAAAGGTAACATCTCTATTTTGATCTCCTCTGTCTGTTTAGAAAATTAAACAGCGCACGGCTATATTTTTAAATGTCATAATCAATGGTTATTTGGTAAATTATTGCAGTAATTGTATACTTAACTAAAGGCATTTTTTCATTGATTATAACATTAAAAAATTTAACCGTGCGCTGTTTAACTTTCTAAAGAGACAGAGGAGATCAAAATTGAGATGTTACCTTTTCGAGATAAACGATTCAATTATATTATGTTAATTTTTGTACCTTTGTAAAATTCTGTGTTTTATACCCTGCATTTACATCAAATTCAAGGTAAAATTAAAAGTCAAAAGTTCTGAAGATGATAAATATACGTTAAAATTTAAAGTAGCTATTTTTTGTGACTTTCATATGGGTTGTGACCAAAAAACATCATTACAAACAAATAAAATGTATCAAACACCATGAGTGTTGAGCTATTAGGCAAAATCTGCTGTGTAATGTTTTTTTGCACTGCGAGGGGAGGGGGGATATGAACGACTATTAAAGTAACACAATTTTTTTAAAAATAAGATTTTGATTTGTGGTGTTTGAAAAAAGCTGAAGTGTCCACTTTAGTTGAAAATTATTTTACATGAAATGCAAAAACTTGCACCAATTTTCCAAGTCTTACTCTAACCCCTTCCCCCACAATTCGAATTACTTACTTTTATTTTCAATTTTACATTGTTGCGTAACTAGGGTACCACTGCACAGTTTCGGGACATTGCCAAGCTTTGCCAAATTCACGTACCGCTAACACCTGATCACAGTGAAAAGAATACCAGAAAGCGATAACTCGTCAAAAAAAACATATCCACTAACCAATGGTTGATTGACGAATTTTGATTACTCCACTTTTGAAAAAACAAATTAAAAGAAATGTTATGTTAAGTCCCAATAAAACATGGTTTCCCGTAATACGCATAGCTCCTTTACCTAACTGCCAGATATTACCTTTTGCTTTGAATATATAATTCAAAAAACCCAAGGAAGAACAAATCAACCCTATTATGATCAAATATTTTTGAAAAAAAATGCTCCCACGCGTTTTGGCATTTCCTCTTATGTACTGATAATATAAGAATTTATTGGGGAAACATAGAGTACTTTCACTACTCCTTCCTTGTAATGAATATAAAAGACTTTGAAAAACAAGAATAAATTGCCTACAATGTTTGTAAAAAAATGTTATACAGTTGAACTTTGCTAAAACGAGCCGTCAATGCACTGACTTAGGAGTTAACCAAGAGTTTGCTACATCTGGATTCCTCAAGAAAACGTGTAAACTTGCTAAATTACTTCTCTATACTTCTATTAAAAATTTGGATAAAATTAAGTAAAGTATTAACTATTGTGGTCAGTGATGTACAAACTAGAAAAATTTATTTTGTCCTGTTTTTATCCATTGTATGAGAGAAAGATTCTATTTTGGTTGCAAGTTTTTATATTTTATATAGATCCAAAATGTCATTTGATGCTTTTCTCGTCAATTATTATAAACAAGGACTAAAACATATTCATTTAGTTTACAGTCAGAAAAAAAAAAGCTTTCAAACATTGACAGCTACCTTAGAAGTAGAATTCTGTCAGATTGAGGCTACAGTAGATGTCGAAGGGAGAAACTTAATGCAATTTGTTAATAAGCGTTAGGCTGTTTTCTAATTTCAGTATAAATGTAACAATCCCTTCAAAAAAAAAAAAAAAAACTCCCCGAAAAAAAAGGAAAAATGTTGGTTAGGAATATGGTTTGGTATGAGGTATTTAGGTGAAAAAATGGTAACTACTGCCGAAGATAGTGTTTGCCTTTCAAAAAACTGGAAGGGAACATAGCTAGGACAAATTTTATAAGAATATGGAAATTGTTGAATTTTTTTTATCGCTATGGCCGATTCACTACCATTTGGTGATAGTTATAAGAGTTTGAAAATACATTAAAATATAAACTATCAGTTTGAATGTCTATTTAAAAGGTTCGTTGCAGCAGGTGCTCGTTACATCCTGGGTTTACTATATTGGGGTTTGACTGCATAATATTTATCTTAAAATGCACATTTACGATGTTAGATTTCTTAAATGGAACAAACTTTATAGTCCTTTTCCTTCTACACTGCAGAAAATACTGGAAAAATACTGTTATTACAGTATAATACTGGCTATCGAGGTTCTAATTTAAAACTGTAAAATGCATAGTAATAAACTGCCAAACCAGCAGTTTTAGTATTTTTGTAAAGTAAGCAATTTTACAGTTTATTGCCGTAAAATTTAGCTGTATTATACTGTAAAAACAACAGTGCAATACTGGCAGCAGAGATTCCAGTTTAAAACTAAAATGCACTGTAATAAACTGCAAAATTAGTAATTTTGCAGCTTAGTACTGTAAAATTAGCTCTTTATAGTTTAGTACTGTAAAATAAGAAATTTCAGTTTATTACCGTAAAATAACATTTTTTTTACAGTTTAGTACAATAAAATTAGCTGTATTATACTGAAAACACAACATTAATTTTTTACAGTGTATGCCGCCATCCGAATCAATTAAGAAACTATTTTTCAAAGTGAAAAATACGCTAAATAAAATATTAAACCCGCTCAAGCAAGAACATTTAAAATTCCACGAGAACCACCGATTCTAACTGCCACAAAACGTGCAACCGATTCAACATCGAGATAAGGCACATGGAGATCATTGCCGTTTCAGTTTATCTGTCACGACATCGCCTCTCCATAACGAGTCTCCCTGATTAATGTCGTTGACATAAAGCACAGTTATCACTGGATGCAGCGATGAATTCCTCTATCGGAGAATGGAGCGCTTCCACAGAGTGTTGCGGGCTGCAAATGTGTTCCACTCTCCCCGTCTTCACATTCGCAGTTCCGCATCAGGGGCTGGACCTGCCGAAAGTAGCGAGTGGAAGTGGCATATCCCACGAGACGAAAAAGCTTGTTAGCGGGTAAACCGGGTGTTTGGTAATGGGGTAAAATAAGTGTATTGGTGGTTTTTTTTTCTCCTTTCTAGTAATGGATGAATTGTATGTTAAAGGAGTAAAAAAGCTTTTAGCACGAATTGGTGCGAGAAATTAACACATATAAAGGATTGCAAATTAAAATTCCAACGTTCATGAGGCACTAATACGCATGAGCGTTGGAATTTTAATTTGTAACTATAGCACTAAGGTATCTATTTTTCTTTACATATGAAAGATGTCTTATTTTTAATAGATGATATATTTAAGATACATAGACGATTATTAGAGACTTATATAGAGGATTATTTTGATAGAGGATGTTTTATTTTTAATCGAAGATATATTTAGGATATATAGAGTATTACTAGAGACTTATATAGAGGATTATTTTACTTATATAGAGGATTCTTTTTAATAGAGATTTTCCACTCTCCCCGTCCTAACATCGCAGTTCCGCATCAGAGGTTGGACCTGCCGAAAGTAGCGAGTGGAGGTGACATATCCCACTAGACGAAAAAGCTTGTCAGCGGGTAAACCGGGTGTTTGGAAATGGGGTAAAATAAGTACATTATTATTTTTTTTTCCTTTCTAGTAATGGATGAAATGAATCGTTTATTTCGAAAAGGTAACATCTCTATTTTGATCTCCTCTGTCTCTTTAGAAAATTAAACAGCGCACGGTTATATTTTTGAATGTCATAATCAATGAAAAAATGCCTTTAGTTAAGTACACAATTACTGCAATAATTTACCAAATAACCATTGATTATGACATTCAAAAACATAACCCTGCGCTGTTTAATTTTCTAAAAAGACAGAGGAGATCAAAATAGAGATGTTACCTTTTCGAAATAAACGATTCAATTGTACGTTAAGAAGTAAAAAAGCTTTTAACACGAATTAGAGCGAGAAATTAAATGCTTTTATGCATTTGTGGCATAGGACGATAAGATCTTTATTTTTATTCAACGATCACAGCGTAAAAATCAGGACTTTTAAAAATGCTCGCAGCAATTTCACTGAAATAAATGATCAACAATCAAAAAACAGTATTTGAGAGCGAGCACAATCAGTTTCAAAAAAAAAAAAAAAAACACAACTATGATATCCACAAGTTTATAAAAAGCATGAAACTATTCATTCCAAAAACTTTTGAGAGCTAGGAAAAAATTTACTATGCATGCTAAAATGTAGAGATTAAATATTTTTTTCTATATAAAAGTAGACTTTTGAGGACTGTGTAGAGAATCCAGCTCCCAGTAGCACAATCTGCTCAAGAATGAATTCATTATTCAACTGAAAAGTGTCCCTACCGCCCAAATAATAGTTAACTGTAATATCGTAGCAAAAAAGGCTACACCCAAAACCTACGCGTAAAAATAGTTACGCATATTTAGAACCACAATTTTAAAATAGTGAATAAAATCAAAAAGTGTCATTAAACATTATTTAAATTAAAGGTAAATTTAATGGATGAATCAATTAATAAAAACTGGCCCAGAAAGTAAAAGATAATTTGAAAAGGGGAAAACTCAAGTATATCTCCGTAGCTGTTATGCGGTCAAAAATCCTAAACCAAAACCCACCAGGCTAAAGTAAAAATTAAGAGACGAGCTGAAGTTAAGCAATTTGACTGGATGAAACTAGTGAAGACTGCATTCTATATTTAGTTTCAACTGAAAAAAATCTGTGCACCATATATAGATTGATATGATGCTGTTTTTTTTTTTTTGGGGGGGGGGGGTGACTTTGCAATATTTTCAATGCAATTAATCTATTGCACATCCAGTACAAGACCACCATAAGTACAAAATTTTGGTTTTTGACTTTATGGCTGTATTACACTGTAAACACGTTGAATTTTGAAATGAAGTGCAATTAAGCTTAACAATTATGTATATGCATATAATAATCTTAATCAAGTTTAATTGTATTTTATTCATCTCCAGCGCACTGCGAAACCACCTTAAAATAAGAAAATTAAACATTTTTACTCATTGCAGTATCGAGCTAGATGTAAAAATGTATCAATAGTTTAAAATATGTACCTATTGATTTATCTACATATTTGCATACATATACAATGTATCCAAAGAAATATATACTTTGATACCAAAGATTATATAAAGCTAACCCAAAGAAACACATCCTAAGTCATTCTTCCACGAAACGGCAAGTTTAGCACTAGATGGAAATTTTCAGGTGCCACTGGATTGCATTAAAGTTAAAATGATTTCCAGCATAACTCTCAGACTAATGAGTTTTAGCACGCAAAGGTGGAGAAAACTAGATTTCTGGGGCTTTTACTCAGCGCCGAGCATAAGTATTTGGAGTTGCCTACTTTGCGTGTTGGTAGCAAATATGCGCCACTTCAGCTTCGATTAAGGAGGTAAAATGTTGGAACCTACTTTTAGTCATTTTTATAGGCTTCATATTTTTTAAGTAGAAACTGATGGAAAGATGCAAATTTTTTATTGGTTTTGGAAAGTGCATTAAAGAATTATTGTCTACGTGTGCCCTTAGAAGAATCTGAATGTCTTTAAGTTTAAGAGTTAAAAATGTAATTAGAAAATAATATCAAATGAGAGCAGTTATTTTTCGTCAAAGTTATAAATAGGAGTTTATCTCTTTTTTTAAAAAATAAAATAACCATGACACAAAAATCTAACTAATATTTTGTACTTTCTAGACCCGTGTGTGTATGTGTGTGTGTGTGTGTGTGTGTGTGTGTGTGTGTGTGTGTGTGTGTGTGTGTGTGTGTGTGTGTGTGTGTGTGTGTGTGTGTGTGTGTGTGTGTGTGTGTGTGTGTGTGTGTGTGCGTGTGCGTGTGCGTGTGTGTGTGTGTGTGTGTGTTATGAATTAAATAGGGGGTTATGCAAAAGGTTCAGAATCTTGTTGTTCTCAAGTTATTTTTTTTTAATGATGTCACTTTTTTGCGAACTCGAACACTCTTCACATGCGAATTCTAGTAAGAGTCCTTATTTTCTCTCTTTTAGATACCAGTGAACTTGATTGCAAGATGCATGCATAATATGCGTAAATCGATGTGAATTTTAGTCGCCAAATAGATGATTTGTTTCCATGTTCGAACCACAACCTCTGTAAATATGTATATAATATCTAAGTTTCTAGGCTAATTAAACACTTTCATTTGTAATAGATTTAATTGTCATTTTGAATCGAATTTGATGTCGACTTGTTGCTGCGCCATATAATGTCAAGATATAGCAAAAGATAATCGTAACATAACTAAGATCACAGTCAAGTGCATCTGAAGAAGTTAGCGTATTTAAAGCTGAAATGATTTGCTTGAAAAATAACTTGAGAACAACAAGATTCTGAACCTTTTACATAAACTGTTTAATAGGGTGGGCCGAAAAAAGCTTTTTTTTTTTCTGATCAATTTCTAATAGCACGGAAAACTTGCCCATGGGTATCCTAATAACGGGGAAAATAATAATAAAAATAATTTATTACTTTTGTAATCGCGCAAGAGCTCTAAAATTTAGAAAAAAAAAAAAAAAGAGAAAAATGTCATTTTTAAAGATGAATATTTTTTTTAAATACTTTTTTTAATTTCTAATAGTGCGGAAAACTTGCACATAGGAAGACTTTCACAAGAGCAGACTGTGACAAGAGTTTGGCATTGCCTTCCACATCTGAAATGCGTTCCACGTTGTCGTGTACTTCCCTATTAAGTATTAAGGTACGATGTTTCTGACAGGGCCATAGCAGCAATAACTTCTGGTATCCTGCATGATTTTGGAATAATCTCTGATTCAGTGATTGACAAAGGTGATGATTGATTGACAAAAATAAGATTAGAAGAGAAAAAGTGACGGTTCGAAAAGCAATAAAGGAAAAAGAGCACCAAATCAAAGAACTGAAATTAGTCTACTTAGACGGTAGGAAAGATGATACATTAACAGAAGAAAAAATAGGGCCTAAAATGTACCGCAGAGTAAGAAAAGAAGAACATATTACCATTATCAGTGAACCAGGCGGCCAATATATTGGTCATGTTACACCTAACACGGGAACCGGCAATGATATTGCCACAAGCATTTTCGATTGTATGAAAAAGGAAGATTTTGACATGAGTGTAGTAGAAGTTATCGGATGTGATGGGACAGCTACAAACACTGGTTGGAAAAATAGTGTTGTACGGAACATTGAAGTTCAGTGTCAGCGACCACTGCAGTGGTTTATTTGTTTGTTACACTTTAATGAGCTCCCTTATCAACATTTGTTTGAGCACTTAGCATCAACTGGGCCAGCATCAATCAGTGGTCTAATTGGCAAGCAACTGACTTACTGTGAAAAAAATCCTGTTGTTGATTTTGTGCCTATTCAATCTGAAGTTGCCATCACAATAAATAAAACTGACCTCAGTAAAGATCAGAAATATCTTTTAGACATTGTTCAAGCAGTCAGCACAGGAAGCTGTGATCCAGAAGTAGCAGAAAAATCCTGGATCCCTCAGCCATTCCAGATGGTTAACTTGTGCAAATCGGGTGTTAAGACTTTATCTTTCCCAAAGAAGTCCGACAAGCGAAATGAAGACCCTTGCAAATTACATTGTAAAGACCTACGCTCCTGTTTGGTGCAATATTAAAGTGCACAACACTGTGAAAGATGGTCCGAAACACGTATTAAAGATCATTCAAACAACCAGACATTTTCCGGACAACATAAAAAAAAAAAAATGATACAGTCATTCAGAGCAACTCTTTCTTCTGCCATCCAGAGAATCTCATTCTGGCGATGATAATGAATAACAGACAGCACATTAGAAAGTTAGGCTACAGGAAGATACTGAAAGCCAGAAATGAGCCGCCAGTAGTGGGCCACATTAGAGCTTTCAAGCTTTTTTCAATTAACTTTGAAGTCACTGACTATCTTGAATGAATTGATTGGACAAATTGTAAGCTGACACCTCCACCCCTTCTGTCAAATATGTCTACAAAAAATATTTCAACCCTATTGAAAGAAAAAACCATTCCAGAATTTGATAACTTGAAATTTCCCTGCCACACTCAGTCAGTGGGAGAGGTGTGTAAAACTGGTTACAGAGGCTGCTGCTAAAGTTTGCGGGCATGAAAACCGAGAGGGTTTTATTAAGACAACCTTAAAATCAAGATCTTTAGTGCAAAAATTTGATTCGAAGTCAGAATTCAAAGGGTGTAAGTAAGCACACCCAAATTGGATGGTTGATTGGGTAGGGTGTGGGTGGGACTTGATTTAGTATTATTTTAGAATTTGTAAAAACATGCTGAAATGTGCAATAAACTGCAGTATATGATTTTTGCCAAAAAAAAAAAAAAAAGGATTTTTAGGGTTTTTGCGCAAATTCAAACAATATATCCCAAGTTTTTTTTTAACCAATTTCTATAACTACAAAAGTAGTCTTTATACAATTAAATATAAAAAAAGTATTTTTAAAAATAATTAAATATTTTTAAAAATTACAGATTTTTCTCTTTTTTTTCGAAATTTTAGACCTTTTCCGTGGTTTTAAAAATAATTAATTTTTTAAAAAATTGTTTTTGCTGTTATTAGGAAGCCCATGCACAAGTTTTCCGCACTATTAGAAATAAAAAAAAAAATACTTTTTGAAAAAAAAAATCATCTCTAAAAATTACAAATTTTTCTCTTTTTTTTCTAAAATTTAGAGCTTTTGCGCTTATAAAAAGTAATTAAATATTATTTTCATTATTTTTCCCGTTATTATAATGCCCATGCGCGAGTAGTCCGCACTATTAGAAATTTTAAAAAATATTTCTTGAAAACAATATTCATCTTTAAAAATTACAGAATTTTCTCTTTTTTTCTAAACTTAAGAGCTCTTGTGCTACTACAAAAGTAATTAATAATTTTTTTTATTATTTTCCCGTTATTAGAATGCCCATGGGCAAGTTTTCCGTGCTATTAGAAATTGATCAGAAAAAAAAAGCTTTTTTCGACCCACCCTACTGTTTAATTCATAACACACACGGGTCTAAAAAGTACAAAATATTAGTTAGATTTTTGTGTCATGATTATTTTATTAAAAAAAAAAAAGAGATAAACTCTTATTTATAACTTTGACGAAAAATAACTGCTCTCATTTGATATTATTTTCTAATTACATTTTTAGATTCGAGATTAACTCTTATGCTATTTAAAGACATTCAGATTCTTCTAAAAGCGCACGTAGACAATAACTCTTTAATGTACTTTCCAAAACCAATAAAAAATTTGTCAAGTGCATCTGAAGAAGTTAGCGTATTGAAAGCTGAAATGATTTGCAATAAATTACATGCATGTATCTTGTATTTTAAAGACAGGGGCAATCTGAAAAAAACTTATTTATTGTAATGCAAATTTAGTGTGCAATTGTCATTTCAAATTATGGCATTAGGCTAGATTTATTACATCATTAGGTAAAGTGTTTTTCTTTCAGAGATTTTACAAGAAAATAATAATTCTACCTAATTTGTAGATCACTGATTGCTCAAAATTCTTTTTTTTTTTCTATTTTATACCTTATACGCGTAATTTTTGCGTACAACATTAAGCAGACATTACACTTAAGATACGTTACGAATTTTAACTTACTGTAAGGTGCAATTTCTTTTCTTTGTAGAAGGTGAATTCAGATTCCATTTTACGCTTAGACGTGCTAGATTGCCTTTATTTACTATATTATAAGATTTACATATGATCATTTGCTGCAACTTATTAATTATTGAAACCGTAAATATACTGAAATGGCTAAATTCAAATAGTGTATTTTTTTTTTCACATTTCTGATAGTTCTTTATGATTAAGCTTATCTAAATTTATAACATCCCATAATATCATATCATACTGTAAACAAGCTCCTATTAAACAGCTTTAATAAGTTTCTGAACCTGCTCTTTGATTTTTATTGTTCTCGTGTGCAAGTAAGCTTTGAAATTTTCGAGATTGTTTTAAAATCCTTTTTTAATCAATAATTAAAGTGTTGCTGAAAAACAGAATCACATGAACAGAAAAAAAAAAAGCTGTAGCACTTTTTTTTTTTTAATATTCTTGTTTTTTTAAGATTTCCTTTGCATCCTAAGTATTTTTATCGTAGTTGGAACATCTCAGGTGAGTAAGTGGTACTTGGCAAACAAATGCACAGTTTGTGATTTTTTTTCAAAATTTTAGGAAATAAATTTAAAACAATATTTTCTCCACTAAGTAAAAATTTTGTTTCTCGTTGTTTTTCGTCTAAAGCGCTGGGAACCCTTGCAGATGTCATGGTGATAAGCAGCAATGAATTTATCTTTCGTCCTGTCGCTCTTTGACATTGAAGGATTGAGGGTATTTTAAGCGAGTATTTATTTTTTTTTTTTTCTGTTTTTTTTTTTTTTTTTACCTTTTATCATTTACTAAAAATCATAATGAGTACATAACCAAATTTTTGAATATGTTGTACAAATATTATACTTCTTCAGTTCATTTGAAACTAGTAGGCGACTAGTAGGTCAAAATGTGACAAACGGCCTCTTGTTTCTAACACTGGGTATTAGAGGTTTTTTTTAGGGGGGGGGGATTAAACACGTTTTACAAGGGATGTTTAAGGACGGGTTTCAAATATTTGACTTGCAAAAACTTGCAAAAAATTGGGGAAAATGTAATGTGAATAACTATATGCGTCAATATTTAATAACTAATCTGTGTGGTTACTACAATGCGACGCTCTTTGAAATACAATTTCATTAAGCTAGGATTTAAATGGAGACCAGTAAAAGGTTATTCTTTGCAAAAATCAGTTATAAGGTTTAAGAATGAAAGAAATCCGCTAAACCTCATCAATTGCTAAAGTTCTTTTTCTACTTTTAAGTTACAAATAACTGCTAGTCAAACACTTATTTCACATTGATTTTTTTTAATTATTTGATTTGCAGCATTGTGATTCGTTTTCATTAATCAGTCTAAAAGATAATATTTGAAAAGACAAAAGCATACGGTATGAAAATATCTAATGATAAACACATTTTCGAAACACTAAATGCAAAGAAGAACAATGTATGGATAGAGGAAAAGAATGATGTTATAAATCACTTGAGCAAATCTGTTTAAAACTTGTTTTACTACTTTCTGAAATTTTCTGAAGCCCTTTTCTTAAGATTTGTTAAAATTAAGTAAGCGTGTTTTTTAACTAGATAAAACAAATGTCGCTCATAATTTTTATATTAAAAATTGCAAAAATCAAATGTGTTGGGTAGTATGACTCATATTAAAAACATGTAGGGCAGAATTCATGCTGATATGTTTAAGATAGTTTTCCAAAATGTTTAATTTAATTACTTTTTTTTTAGTCATGGAAGAAAAGGCTGGGCGACTACCCCTGGTCTACCCTATTAAGAACTATTTGTTTGTTTTTTTTCTCGTTATTCCAAAAAGTGTAAACAATTATAGATATTTTTTTTCTAATTATAATACAAGTTAGCCGATTTACAATGATCACAAAAGTATAACAACGGAGTTCGTGTAATCAGCTTTCCGGGATTTGCAGACAAATTTTCTCTTCAGATAATACTTGATGCTTCTTATGAAGTTTCTAATATAAGGCAGCTGTTGCATTAAACTCTCAGATTGCTGCGTACACTAAAATACAGTTTCAAAAATCGTTCTTTTCTGTCCTAAAATAATTTATTTCTTATAAGACTGTAGCTCCTTTACTTTTAAAATTATTGGTATTGGATCTGTTTTGGCGATTTTTTCTTCCTTGCTGATAATTTTTTGGGAGGTATATTACTGTTTTTCAAACCTCTATTCTTTTCTTCTTTCTTAATATTTTTTTTCCTTTATTCCTTTTTCTTTTTGGTTTCATGATGTTCTTTGTTCAGCGGGTTTTTTTTTCTTCGCTGCTTTCTTATTTCGATTCTCATCCATTCTTTCTCATGGTAAAGACAAATATCATCCTTTAAATTACTTACCAAATCAATTTGATTTGAACGGATTAAAAGATATAATAATTTTATTAAAAACAACACGGAAATACACAACACAAACATGGTAAAAACGTAACAAAAGAACAACATGACTGCCAAAAGACAAGACCAAGAACACTATATAAAATACAAGAGGGTGACGTCAAATCTCAACAACCAACCCTGACTATATGAATAGTTCCCTTAATTTCCATCCGATGGTATATGGTTTAGCATTATAGCTCAGCGTTTCCTCACACGCAAAGAAATTATTAAACAAAATTATTTTCTAAGATTAAAGTGAAATTTAATGTCATGTATTCTCTGAATGTTAATCACCAAATGTTTGTTTTACATACGATCGTCATTTTTTTTTTTTGAAAGTCTTACTTCCTTCTCTAAAATAGTATCTTTTTGCATGGATATAAAAGCTAAAAACTCCAACTCACCAGCAGCTGTAATTTGTTCGACGGCAAACTAGAAAAAACATCAATCTTATATTTTAATATACTTCAAGTTCGCGCCACAATTCCTTCCTTTTCATAATTCTAGTGCACTTGTGTTTGATTTTATGTACTTTCAAATAGTTTAAAATAGAAAAAAACGGGCTCTGCATTTGCTCTGAAAGATGTCATTTTTACCAATCTAATATATTTTGAGAAAAAAAAACACTTCCTTTTGAAATTTCAGATTTTATGAATTCTCGGTGCTTGACATTTCGTATTGTAAAATAAATACATTCCGCTTTGTAGAATTTCGTAAAAGTATGTTTATAAAGCAAAACACTTTTTTGAAGCTTTTTATTGAGCCTTTTTTCTACTTCGAATTTGTTATTCGAATGACATCTTTTTAATTTACTGCGCTAGGCAATCCGATTTCAAGCATAGAAATTTTTTTATTTGGAAAAGAACTTTCTAGGTTATTGGAACTAGATTTAAGCGAACATGTGAATAGTATATTACTATCTTTCGGCTAAATACTTTGGAGTTCCCTCTGACATGTTTTATGATTTGTATTGAAGCAAAGAAGAAAATGGCGCATGCGTAAATGATTGTTAATTACATACAATATAGGTACATATAGATAAAAGTTGCATAATAAATGCACTCAATATACCATTTAAAAGACTGTTATTACGTGTGCCGTTACCCGTTATACCAGTCGCGTAATTTTTATTTCCTGTTATTAACTTAGACGTTATAGAGTACTCCTATAATGAATTAGAAAAATCCTTTTGTACGGCTTTTGGATTTCTAACTGCTAGTCAAACTGACTTTAAAATTTTGTTAATTTGATAGCAGAAATAGTATAGAATAGAGTCAAAGCATCTCCATGTATATTTTTTTCTGTTATTAATTAAGATACTTGACTAATATAATCAGAATAATTCAAGAAGTACGCAAAAAGGACCATGAGCTTTCAAAAGATGCATTATTGCGATTAGCGAAAAATCTGTTCAGCAAATTGAAAGCATTTATTTTTACTTTTGAAAATGAGAAAAATATGATTAAATAAATAAATGAATAATTAAATTTGAAAGTGCCCGAAACACGGAAATACACTGGCGGAAAAAAAATCCCAACACCAAGAAAGACTTGTGTTAGATAAACGAAATTTGGTAGGCGTGTTTATACAACTGAAAGATGACATCGATTGAAATTTCGTGTTCCGCGCATAAATGTGGCGCAGTTGGCGTCACTCAGAACATGCAAATAAGGCTTGCTTTAAAAGCGTGTTGTAAAGCTCGTGTGTATTATTTTTCCGTGAAATTTGACGAATTGCGTTCATGTTAGCCAGGAATACCTTTAAGAAGACGAAGAAGCCATTATCAACAGCTCACCGAGTTTAAACGAGGTTGTACAATTTGGCTATGAGAAGCTGGATTTTCATTTCGCGATATTGCAGAAAGACTTGGGTGGGAATGTCTCCACCATGCATAATCATTGGAAGCTATGGGCAAGGGATGGTACTACCTCAAGAAGATCGAGTTCCGAGCTGCCACGTGGCACGACTAGGAAGGAAGATCGCCGAATCTTGCGTACGGCTGTGGCGCATCGTACTGCATCTGCGGCTGACATTCGAGCTGCAGTTGGTACCGTCGTGACCCAAGGAACGGTAAGAAACTGTTTACTTCAAGCACAGCTCCGAGCCAGGCAGCCTGTAGCCGGTATTCCATTGACTGCAAACCATTGCCTTTTCCGATGGCAGTGGTGCCACGACAGAGCTCACTGGAGGTCGGAGTGGAGATCTGTTGTAATTTTTGATGAAAACAGATTCTGAATTAGGGCCAGTGGTGGCTGTATATTGGTCAGAAGGAGGCCAGGGGACCGCCTGCACCCAAGCGGTCTACGGCCTAGACGCATGGGACTCACACCTGGAGTTATGGTCTCTGGAGCAATTTCCTACGACAGCAGGGGCATTCTTGTGGTTATCCCAAACTCACTGACTGAAAATTTGTCGTCAGGCTGTTAATTTAACCAGTAGTACAGTCCTTCATGAGTAGCATTCAAGGGGGCGTTTTCCAACCGAATAACGCTCGCCCTCACATCGCTGCTGTAACGCAATGTGCTCTACAGAGTGCTGACATGTTAGCATGACCTTCAAAATCACCAGGGCTGTCTCCAATTGATAACGTATGGGATATCATGGGATGGCACCTCGAGCATCAACCACAGTCAGCAATGACGGTCCTAGTATTGACACAGCAAGCGCAACAAGCATGGCACTCCATACCACAAAGTGACATTCGGCACCTGTATGACATAATGCATGCACGCTTGCAGGCTTGCCTTCAAAATTCTGGAGGTTACACCCTCTATTAAATTAACATAATTTCACATTTGCACAGCATTTTCTTGAGCTTAAATTAGCCAATGATCTTGTACATTTAATCAATTAAACATGTTAACTAGACAATTGCATTACCCAAATTTTATTACTCTACGGCAATTTTTTCTTGGTGTTGGGATTTTTTTTTTCCGCCAGTGTAATAAATGTACTCAGATTCACCTATTTTTCTCTATTATATAGGTGTCTCACGGTGGAGTTTTCACTCAAAGATGAATTATGATATTTAATAGCACCTTATTAGTTTTCTAAAAGGCCTAACTTCCAACAAGTATTAACTACACATCACGTAACTCAAGTAATACTTTCAGTTTTATTCAAAATCATAATTTATTAGCTTTTAAAAAGAGTCTGAGAATTATATGAATGACTTTTTTTTCCAATGCATCACTCTTTTTTTGTGGGAGATATATTTGTTTCATTTCATATTTTATTTTACTTTGAATGGTTTTCAATTTAAAAAATAACTGTAAAAAATGCATTTTCCTATTTTTTTGCGGAAATGTAGTTGTTCATGCTTACGACAGAAATATATTGGGCTCAACACTGGAACAACCAAACCTGTAATTTTGATTCTAGAAAAGTTTAAAATATGTTCTTCTTTTCAAAAAACTTTTTCTTCGATGTGTTTTAGATGTTTAAACATAAATTTTCTTTATTTTGCTTTCCTGCAAATAATAAATACAGCTAGAACTCCTGGCAACAGTTAAAAATGACTGTTGGTTTTATTAGTTTATATTTTTATTGGATTCGTTTATACAAAAAACATGAAAAATAATTAATTTTAACTTGCGATCTTATGGCAAACTTTTTTGGGAGAAATATTTGTGTGCTCATAATTTTAGAATTTTTCTTTTCTTATTTTTCAATAGTATAAGTCACTTTCTTCTATCGAATTTGAACTAGCGTACGTGAAAGATGTAAACAGTTTTTCTTGGCTACATTTTTTACAGTTGATTTACAGTTGATTCTAAAGAGACGCGGTCATTTTGAACTTTTTGAGCCGTTCTAAGCATTCCGGAATAACGGCCGTCTTATTATTAAAGAAACTGTGCGACATTTTTAAAACACATAATACGTCTCATTTCATACACAGTTGTATTGTATTTGTTTGTGAAATAAAGACTCAGCCGCCGTGGGTAGGTCTATTATCTTCAGAAAAAAGGAAGATGTCGAGAGAAAAATCATTAAAACTTGCTTCAGATTTCTTATAAACATAAATAGGGTATATAAGTTCAAACAAAAAGGCACAAAAAAAAGAATGCTTCGTTTTCAGCGGAAATAAACTAATCATGTTTATCAGGAAGATTAGAAAAACCTAAAAATAAAAAAAAATCACTGCCTTTTACCTGCCCTCCAAAGTATAACATTCAGTACATTCACAATAGTAGTTTGTATATCACGATTCTTAATGTAGGTCACGCTACTCTAAGGGGCGTAAAAATTCCAAAATGGTGTTGCGCGCATTGGTGAAGTCAAGCTCATTTTGAACTATTAAAATATTACTACAATTAAGAAAATCATTGGATACTTCTTTTTTTGTTTCAAAAAAAAAAATCATATAGTTTAAGTTCAGAGTTTGAGGAAAGAGGGGCTTTTTAGTAGTGTAGCATTAGCTCCTACTTTTCAAAATGTATAATAACTTTATGGGTTCCTACAAGAAAGGTGTATGGTGCAAAGTGCATCATCCAAACTTATAAGGGAGTGAAGGTCATCTTAAGGACAATTTCTCTTTCACTTCCTCCTTCTTGGGATAGACTTCAAAGTGATATGGGGAGGGGGAGTGGCAGAGTCATCGCAATAGTGGGAGATAGGCCCGTCATTTAGGGGGCCTGGGGGGGGGGGTCAAGTGCACCAATGGCTTTGAGAAATCAATGTATTTACATATAAGTGGGAGTGGTTTTGTTGCTTTTTGATGAAATTGCATCATTTGGGCACCCTGTGACATCCCCCTCCTCCTAGAAAAACTTGAAATTACAGGCCTTGTGGGAGATAAGCACCGCCTAGTAACTTTAGGAGGTTGTCGAGATAGAACTTTAAATTGCAAACTGCGTCGCGAATTCCAAACGGGTGAGAATCGCTGCTTAATGGGATTAACCTTATCATTTACTTATTTTGGACAATGTATGCAAAAAAAAAATGAAGAGTAGATGTGTTTTCTAAAGTAATGAGTTGATCATAATTTTTTACAAAAAGTCGACTTGAAACATGATGTTTGACGTCGTTTTCACCCTCCCCCCCTCATGGAAAGCTTCTAAGGTAGTGTTTGTTCCTTATCATAAAAGTAAAATTTCAAAACAAAACATATATTGGCAACATAAGATAAAGACGACTCCGAGAAATAAATGTATTTTATGCGACTAGCTATAGTAAAAAAGCTCGTAAACGATTTTGCTGATTTACATCTTCAGCTATCGCCCTTTTTTTACGACTACCGCTTCATATTATGACTCAATCACAAGAGCTTTCTGAATAATTCATTCCAGTAGTGTGTGTGTGTTTTGTGGTGATTTGACTGTTAAATACTGTGGTTGGATATAGGAGCGTATTTACCAACAAAATGGTAATATATAAGTATTTCGTTACAAATATGATATAGAGAGCACATTATTAATTCAAGCATATTACATCACCTTATTACAGTTCCCAACGACTAGATTTTTGCCTTTTTTAGCCCCGCCACTTAGGAGTAACAATGTAGCGGAGAAAGAACTAAATGCAACAATCTCACATATAAGCTGAGTATATCTTCATATCATTTACTGTAAACACTTTAACACACGAGCGACAGATGTGAAAATATTACCATGCTTGCCATTTTTGGAAAATGGGCACCAGTAAAACTTTTCATGCATATCACTATCTCATACGATACATATTTACACAAATTCAATAATTTTGTGCCTTTAAGTATCATTAAAAAATATAGTCGGACACCTTGTCTAGTGGTTAGAGACGTCTGACCGTGATGCGGTGGCCCAAAATCAAATCCCGTCTTGGGCATGAACGTACTTTCTCTCTCTTCTGTCTTGTTCTTTCTGTGTATTAAAGTATGGTATGAATGGGTGTCGACCCTATAAACGAGTCCTTATGGCATATGTGACTATTGAGCTAAAACCTTCTTCCACCTTAATGGTGCTCATAAAAACTAAAACCGTACCTTTCCTGCCTTAAATCGAGTACATTTTATCCTAAATTTTGATATTCTATTGCCATTTGAAACATATTTAGTCAACTTTTAAAAAAGAAATGAATAATTAAGTTTGAGTTTGATTCAACTCGGATGCAACAGGACTGAAATTTCTAAGAAGGCGATGGCGATCGTGCAAGTCCTGCGTTATTGAATTTGAGGCATAAGACAAGTTAAGAATAATCGGAGACACAACATTAGAGGCACTCATGATGTAGAATTACATGACGAACCTGAAGGGAAGAATTTAACAGAGGCGGATGTGTTCGGACTTCGAAATGCGTAATAAATCGGTACCAACGCGTAAAAGACTAGATAACAACTTAAATAAGTAAGTTTTACTCATAATCCGTAAAAGTTAGCAAGTACACATCCCCACCAAAGCATGTAAATTCTTGAGTATAAAGCAAAAAGTAATTGCCTCATAGCTGTAGCTAAAGCAAAATGTGAAGTCAATTTCGATCAAATCGCGGCAGCATCCAGAGGAAACTGTTTCCTAGCTTCTATAGGCTCATCAGTCTGGGGTAGCCATGACATAACTGAAGACAAATACTCGTTAATATACGGGTTACATATTCATATTCATAGCTTAAAATACTTTAACACACTACCGAAAGTTCTACTAGCATGTACGGCTTACAAATTTATAAAGATTTTCTTCCACAAAACAAAGTATATTTTATAGATGTGAATTATGTCAGAGATAATTACATCATTTCGCAAATAAAATATCAACCAAACTCAAATGTCCGGAAAATTACGAAAACTATCAAAACTTAACTGTGCCACTTTCAGTTCATATACCTTACATATACATAATATTTTAGCAAATGACTTAATAATAATAAAATTACACTATTTTTCCTCCGAGAAAGGCTTAAAAGGCGCTTTAACTTAAAAGCGTGAAGAAGCAATCAATATTTTTTCACAATTCCACTAAAATATTGATTCGCCGCAGGGAGTTTGAATTGTGAAAAAGTAGAAAAGCAATTTCATCTGTTCGGTTAGTTTTTTGATATTTTTTATCATTTTTATTTCCTTTAAATGTAATAACCATATCGAAAAATATATTCACCGCTGTGAAATAAATTGATTCTATCTTATTACATTTCATTCCATTTAAAGTAAGATTTCGCACAAATTAGAAAATCATTCTAAAATTGTCACGTCGCAGGCAATTTCATTTATTATATGTGGGAAATTCTTCATTCAGATTTATATCTTTTCAATCTTTAAAGATTTTTTTTTTAACTTGTAAGTTATTAGGTAAGATTAAAATAAGAAATTTTGAAAAGTTATGTTTAATTACTTTGTTTCAAATCCAAGGAATATTAATGTCGATACATACTTATTCTTGGGAATAAAAGAATGTTTAACATTACAGTGAACAATACATATTTTTAAACGACAAGATGTGCAAGAAAAATTTCATTAATTTACTGAATCATAACCTATACTACTTTTGGAGTAGGAGATATTTATAACCCTTAAATGGAAAATTTAATATGAAGAGTATTTGCGCTTTTAAGACATTTTGACCTTACTATTTGGTTATTATATTTTTTTAAAAATCCTTTTTTTGTGATAAAGTAAACACAAATGCGTTATGAAATCCTTCGTAATTTTTTCTTTGCCACTGAAACTCGTTATTTCAAAATACCAGAATAATTATTTTCAATGAATTAAGGATTTCTTGCGGACCATCTGATATAAATGAATGTTCAAACATTATCAAGCCTCACATTACTCCAGGCATTGGGTGTCTTTTTAATATTAATTAGTAATTAATACTTCATTAATTAATCAATTATATTCGAATGCAAAGCACCGCATAAGTCCCGCACTGAAGCGGCTCTATACATATGGGTGACGTACCGCAGTATAAGAGTTCATTAAAAAAATATTGATTGTTTTTATTCGCAGTACGCATATTGTATGATAACTATCAAGTAGTATAGCATGATTTAATTCATTTTAATACACCTTGGAAATTTCTACAGATGCTTAAAAATGAATCTTGGAAAGTTGAAAACACCTTAACCAATGCTCTGATCTAATTGCTTTTAGTTCTGTGACATTTTAGTACTTTTAAGCAAAACAAAGAAGACTAGTCATTGGTCAAAAGTATTGGCGTTTTTATGAATAAACATTGCAAGGAAATTAATTACAGAAACTTGTTTTTAATATATAAGTTTAAGCCCATTACTCAAGCTTACTTTGTCCTTGATTATTTATTACTAAAATGCCGTATGTAGTCATAAATGTATAGGTGCATATTTATTCTTTTTCACATAAAAGGGCAATTCATCATTTACAGAATGAATTTAGAATTATTGAAAACTTATTTTTAAACTATGTTGTTAAATCTATTACGATTGAAGTTAAAGCCCAAAAATAATTGTGGTGTGAGATTTGACCTTTCTCGTATAGTAAAACCGGTTGCGTCACATTAAGAAAATATCCTTTTGATACATACCCTCATAAACTGGCGAATTCATTCTTAAATTGGATTATCACGGGTATAAAACGCTGCGTTAATCCCGAAGGTAAACGGCAATAAACGCAGTGATAGGAGTACTTCCCGAAGATTGCCGCCTGGTAAGGTCATTTCATCAGTTACCATAATTGAAGCAATCTCGCTCCTTATTTGCCGTTATAGTTAGAGCTCCTACAGCGTTGGGGAGAACAGATAAGAAATTTATTCTTCTCTGCAGTAATGAATAAAATTTTTAATCCCCAAATCGTTAGGTCTTTATTAATTTCATCCGATTGTATTCGTATAATTAGATTTTGCTTGCAAAAATAAGACTGTTTTGATAAGGTTTAATCCATGATTAAATAGAAAAGGACTATCAAATGATTGAGCTTAAGATGTTTATTTGTAAATAAATTGTATTTATTAACAATTTTAGATGTTTAATTCTTAAATGTTGATATATGCTTTATGTTGCAAACAAAACAAATATTGTGTGCTTATAGTTATCTACGTTGGATTCTCTTTTATTTTTATGAAAACCGTTTTATTAATATGTGAAGAGCTTCAGTAGAATTTTAAAGTAAATACTAATAAGTGAAATAAAATATCTCGGAACAGATACCATAGACATAATGTTAAAGATCACCGTTTAATCGAATATCCCGTTAAATCGAACACTATTTCTTGGAAGCGGCTGAATCATTTAATCGGGGCCGACAGTATTTGATTTTATGCAACTGTTCTTAGAAATACAACAGCAAACTAAAAATGCAAACTAAAGAGGCAACAATATTAAAAAAAAGCTTATTTTTTGTTTACATTGACTGCGTTACAGTATTTCAAAAACCTCACAGTTTTGAAATTTCTTGCTTAATACGTTAAGAAGAAATTCCAACCATGTAAATCTGTAAGACAAAAGTTTATAAGTGTAAGTTGATTGGTTATGTCCTTAATTTGTAGTTGTCGTATTTCTTTTTTTTTTGCTTCAGGTTCCTAGCTTTCTCATTTTTTGTCATTATTACATAGAACTGTTAACGCAGTGGAATTAAGCTGATTATAAACACAAGCAATTCAGAGTAACTCTAATCAACAAATAGCATTTCAAAAGAATTCCAAAGCAATGGGAAATAGTCTGTCCTTTTAAAATGAATATAAATGGAGGTTACTTAACTATGTAAACACATTAACTGTTTTTTAAACATTCTTAAAGCTCTCATTTGCAGAAGTCACGAAAATACTAAGTAAGTTTTGTTTCAAGAATATTTTGAAACAAAGAGTTCTTTTAAACGTAATTATTGTGAACATAAATATTTTTTTAAGTTTTTAATCCTCGAAAACGGACATATTTGTAATGCAAAATCAAAACAATATGTTTTCAACGAAGATACATTGTAACAAAGCTTACAGTTTACTTAACTTTTATTACAGGGACAGCAAACAGATCGATTATATTTTTTCTGATTCCTCTCTTAGAATGCTTGCTTTTAGTCTTTGACACACACACACAGTAAAACAATAAAAGAAACTTTGACACAGCATTGTTAAAGTTTGAATAATTCATTGTTTTAGGAAACATTTCTTGTTTTATTTACGTTTAGTTTCGTTGCATAAAATATTATTTTTCACAAGGAATATGGGAGAACTGTGCTCTTTAACTTTGAATAAAACTTAAATTTATCTAAGCGTGAATGTTTGTTACCCTCTTATTCAAAAGAAAAAAAAACTGTAGTTGTAGGTACTAGTCTTGTAGAAATTTTGAAAACATAATTCTTACTCACATTCGCAAAAACCGGTATACTTCGAGTTCTGTATTATCTTTTATTTACTCAGTTTTCCCGAACACAAACTTCTAATTATAGCATTTCCTTCCTATTGTTTAGTTATAGGAGCACTGTTTAGAAGTTGGATCTTCGTTTTATCGTATAAAAGTAATATTTTAATACAACCACAATAAACTATCACATCTTTACCAAACCAACCTGCGGCCCCTAAAAAGTACAAGCATAACAAAATTAATACTACGAAAAACATAAACCTCTCTAAAGCAAGTGAATAATAAGGAGTTTAATATGAATGATAATAATAATCATAATAACAATATAAAACAGAAATAATAGTAATTATAACCTGAATTTTTTTTTTTTTTTTGAAAAACTATCGCTTTCGCAATTAAATGTTTGTGAGTGATTACTCCACAATTTTAAACTTTTAAATACATTTCTGTTTAACTTTTCAGATTGTTGTTTATTCTATTACATAAAAGAACAATAAGGATGAAAGGAATAAGGAATAAGGATACGGAAATTCGTAATTTTTTGCGACTGGTTATTTTATTTTTTTTTTCTTCTAGCATGGTAAGTGCTTTTTAAGTATTTAAAATTAGTATATAATAGTATATCCGCGCTGCGATGCGAGTGCAAAAAATGTGGAGTAAATATATCGAAAAAATTTAAAAAAATCGTTCTTCTAAAGCAAATAATATTCAAAATAATCATTTTCTTTTGTTAAAATGTTCACACATCCTCTAAAATTTCTGTGAAAATCCATTGAAATTTAAAATAATGCGTCAAAAAATTTTTAAAACCTTAACTCGAGATGGGCTATCTGTATATTATATCGCAGGCAAACAGTTCAGACATGTTCTGTAGATGTCGGATGCGTGTATTTAAAAACACATAAATAAATATTAAATTATACGTAAGCAAGCAAATTTTTATAAATCATATCCTATTACTTGAGTGCAAAATGAACCAGTATTTCTGATTTTTTACACCGAAACATACTATATAATATATATAAATAATATATAAATATATATATAAATATAATATATTATATATATATATATATATATATATATATATATATATACACTGGCGGAAAAAAAATCCCAACACCAAGAAAAAATTGCCGTAGAGTAATGAAATTTGGGTAATGCAATAATTGTCTAGTTAACATGTTTAATTGATTAAATGTACAAGATCACTGGCTAATTTAAGCTCAAGAAAATGCTGTGCAAATGTGAAATTATGTCAATTTAATAGAGGGTGTAACCTCCAGAATTTTGAAGACAAGCCTGCAAGCGTGCATGCATTATGTCACACAGGTGCCGAATGTCACTTTGTGGTATAGAGTTCCATGCTTGTTGCACTTGCTGTGTCAATACTAGGACCGTCATTGCTGACTGTGGATGATGCTCGAGGTGCCATTCACCATCGAGGTGGATCATGATATCCCATAAGTTATCAATTGGAGACGGACCTGGTGATTTTGCAGGTCATGGTAACATGTCAGCACTCTGATTGCGTTACAGCAGCGATGTGAGGGCGAGCGTTATCCGGTTGGAAAACGCCCCCTTGAATGCTACTCATGAAGGGCTGCACTACTGGTTAAATTAATAGAATGACGACAAATTTTCAGTCAGTGAGTTTGGGATAACAACAAGAATGCACCTGCTGTCGTAGGAAATTGCTCCAGAGACCATAACTCCAGGTGTGAGTTCCGTGTGTCTAGGCCGTAGACCGCTTGGATGCAGGCGGTCCCCTGGCCTCTTTCTGACCAATATACAGCCACCATTGGCACTAATTCAGAATCTGTTTTCATCAAAAGCTACAAGCAGATCTCCACTCCGACCTCCAGTGAGCTCTGTCGTGGCATCACTGCCGTCGGAAAAGGCAATGGTTTGCAGTCAATGGAATACCGACTACAGGCTGCCTGGCTCGGAGCTGTCCTTGAAGTAAACAGTTTCTTACCGTTCCTTGGGTCACGACAGTACCAACTGCAGCTCGAATGTCAGCCGCAGATGCAGTACGATGCGCCACAGACGTACGCAAGATTCAGCGATCTTTCTTCTCAGTTGTGCCACGTGGCAGCTCGGAACTCGATCTTCTTGAGGTAGTACCATCCCTTGCCCATAGCTTTCAATAATCATGCATGGTGGAAACATTCCCACCCAAGTCTTTCTGCAATATCGCGAAATGAAAATCCACCTTCTCGTAGCCAAATTGTACGACCTCGTTTAAACTCGGTGAGCTGTTGATAATGGCTTCTTCGTCTTCTTAAAGGCATTCCTGGCTAACATGTACGCAATTTGTCAAATTTCACGGAAAAATAATACACACGAGCTTCACAACACGCTTTTAAAACAAGCCTGATTTGCATGTTCTGAGTGACTCCAGCTACGCCACACTTATGCGCGGAACACGAAATTTCAATCGATGTCATCTTTCAGTTGTATAAACACGCCTACCAAATTTCGTTTATCTAACACAAGTCTTTCTTGGTGTTGGGATTTTTTTTCCGCCAGTGTATATTGTTAAAGAAAGAAATAGTAAAAAAAAAAAAAAAAAAACAAAAAAAAAAAAAAAAAAAAAAACAATTATGAAACTTGTTTCGCTAGCGATTAGTTAAATCTTTTGTTCTCAAATTACTTATTGAACATCAATTACATAAACGTTTTTAACTCTTCAAAACACAGGAAAATAAATCTTCTGCAAAAAAGATATTCGATATTTTTCTTTTTCTTACTCCATCATCAGTCAATGAATTTTTTTTTGGCTCTTCTTCCAAAGTTAGATTATTATTTTCTGGTTTCTTAGCATAATAAGGATTTTTTCTCTCTTTCTTATTTCGTCATCGATGTTTCATTTCATGTAGCAACGTGAAGTACTTTTAATTGGAGTTCTACTATTATTTTAATTAGTTACTATGATTGAGCAGCTCCTGCATGACAAAGGCAAGAGTGACGCATAAATAAATTAATAAAATATATCAGTTCATTCTTGTAGAGTTCAAAATGTTCTGTAGTACTTTGAAGATAGTTTAAGAATAGGGTAGACAAAGAGGCTCTGCTTTAGAAACTACCCTACTCGCTTCTGTTTTACATTTCAAGATTCACTAATGAAGTGCGAGTATCACGCCTGACCTAAGCCGAAAAAAAACTAATGTTGTTTCTACAGTATAATACAGCATATTCTATTGTAATAAACTGCTTAAAATACTTATTTCACAGTAATGAACTGTAAAATTGTTCATTTTTCAGTACTAAACTGTAAAATTGTTCATTTTACAGTAATAAAAAGTAAACTTGCTAGTTTTACAGTTATTACCGTGTATTTTACAGTTTTAAGCTGGAACCTCTCCTGCCAATATTATACTGTTGTTTTTACAGTATATAAATCTTTACAGTATATACAGCTAATTTATACGACAGTAATATAATTAATATGCAGCTAATAATTAATATACAGTATATAATTAATATACAGCTAATTTAATTAGCTGTACAATAGGGTGGTGCGAAAAACAAAAATTTTGGAATTTTATTCTGTAATACCCGGCAAAAGCTGTGCATGCGTAAGTATAAAACACATGTGAAATATTACCAAGTTTGAACAACTACTTTAAGGTCCTACCAGGGCTTAAATTTCTCTAAAAATACGAAAAAATGTCGATTTTCAAATTTTTTTTGGAAAATATAAATAATCACTATTTTTGTTCCGTAACCATTAACATGCTTCCTTTTAACACTCTTTTCATGCATCTTCAAAATTATTTACATTCTATTCAGTATTAAGTTCGTACATAAATCGTAAAGTTCCGTGAAATTAACCAAAAATTGACTTTTTTTACCATTTTTTGCACATAGCAATAATTCTTCATTTGTAATCCAGATTCCATTTTTTTGCAATGAATGGGAAAAATGCAGCTGCAAGTTGTAAATGCAATTATATTTCGTTACATTAAAAGCCCAGAACGCACCACAAGGAGGTAGCTGCATTTCGGGTGTCATTCTGCCTTTTCCATCCACCCAGCCATGTTGTTTACATATTTTCAACACATTTATACGGATGAAATTACTATCTGATATTAAACAGGTTCCTTTTGAATCAAAGCTTGAAGTTTGACTCATGACTCAGTTTTTGCATTGACGATTGCGAGCATGAAGTTTTTCATTTAAAATTCATATCTTGTCTCTTCCTCCAATAGCAATCTGCCGTTTCACTAACCAGTTTTGAACTCTTAAAACAGTCGTAGTGTAGAAGAGGTGGTATACTTATTGAATCACTGATAAAGTACAACTTGTTTTTGAAAAGTTGTCTTATTAACGTTGCAAGAACTCGGCGGAAGATACCAAAGCTTTAAAAACGGATAAAAGTACTTGATGGACATTGTCAATGTAATACAGAAAGAAAAAAGTGACCGTAAAAGAGACCTTTCAGTCATTAGCTTTCATTAATTCGAGCTAACAGAGTTATGAAGCTGTTGATTTTCAAGCTGAGTTTCTAATGAGATAAAGATACTCGTAAGTTATATCATTAAAAAATACCCTTCTGTATAGTTCAAGAAATTAGAAATTAAAAAAAAGAAAGAAAATCTCCGTGAAAGAAAATTTCCATGGAACTGTAATCACATTAAAAATCACACATTCTATAAAAGTTTAAAACTATAAGAATAATTTGACTGGTCAACGCGTGTTTACTTTCCTCCTATTAATGATGTAAATTAAAAAAATCTCATAGTTTGAACTTCCAAAACTTAATATTGGTCATAAAAGTTCTCATTAGTTATCAAAGTGTTTTCTGATGTTGTATGCCTTTCCGTAACCCAACTCCTTTACAGTTTGACTATCGTCCACTGCCATGGCCAATTACAAGTTCTCAAAATTAACAAAGCAGGCATTTCTTCGAATCAGCGGTTCCACAAAGAAGAGAAGATCATCAATTAAATGAGTTATAGATTGCGTAACTTTCATTATACATATAATTCCATGTTTCACGGAATTTTTTTCTTTTTTTTTAAATTATAACTTCTTGAACCATTATATTATTCAAAGATATAACTGACGAGTATCTTCATCTCATTAGAAATTCATCTTGAAAATTAACAGATTTATAACTCTGTTAGCTCGAATTAACGAACGCTAATGACTGAAAGATCTTCGATTTTTGATAGTGATATCAGGGTTACTTTTTTCTTTCTGTATTACATTGACTATGTCTATCAAGTACTTTTACTCGTTTTTTAAATCCGTTTTTAAAGCTTCGATATCTTCCACCGAGTTCTTGCAACGTTAATAAGTTAACTTTCCAAAAACAAGTTGCACTTTATCAGTGATTCATTAAGTGTACCTCTTCTACACTCCGACTGTTTTAAGGGTTTAAAACTGGTTAGGGAGACGGTAGACTGCTATTGAAGGAAAAGACAAGATATGAATTTAAATGAAAAACATTATGGCTCGCAATCATCAATGCCAAAAACTGAGTCATAAGTCTAACTTCAAACTGTGATTCAAAAGTAGAAACCTGTTTAACATCAGATAGTAATTGCATCCGTATAAATGAGTTGAAAATATGTAAACAACATGGCTGGGTGGATGGAAAATTCAGAATGACACCCGAAATGCAGCTACCTCCTTATGGTGCATTCTGGTCTGTTAATGTAACGAAATATAATTGAATTTACAACTAAAAGCTGCATTTTGCCCATTCATTGCAAAAAAATAGTATCTGGATTACAAAAGAAGAATTGTTGCAATGTGCAAAAAATGGTAAAAAAAAGTCAATTTTTGGTTAATTTCACGGAACTTTACGGTTTATGTACGAACTTTATACTGAATAGAATGTAAATAATTTTGAAGATGCATGAAAAGAGTGTTAAAAGGAAGCATTTAAATGGTATTAGAACAAAAATGGTGATTATTTAAAATTTCTAAAAAATTTTAGAAAATCGACATTTTTTCATATTTTTAGAGAAATTCAAGCCCTGGTAGGATCCTAAAGGAGTTGTTCAAACTTGATAATATTTTACATGTGTTTTGTACTTACGCATGCACAGCTTTTGCCGGGTATTACAGAATAAAATTCCAAAATTTTTGTTTTTCGCTCCACCCTACTGTACAGTATATACAGCTAATTTATACAACAATAAACTGTAAAATGATAGCTTTACCGTAAGAAACTAAACTGCTCTATTACAGTACTAAACTGTTAAATTGCTCATTTTACAGTAATAAACATTAAACTTTCTAGTTTTACAGTTTATCACTGTGCATTTTACAGTTTTAAATTGGAACCTCGGCTGCCAGTATTATTCTATAAAAACAAGTTTATTTTTTGCATTGCACTTTTATTATTTGCACCATGCATAAAAAAAATGGTCAAGTTCCAATGAAATATGGGTTTACTCCTTCTATAATTTATCTTATTTTGTAACCATGTTAGGTAACAAAAAATATATTGGCTACATGTTTTACAACATCGATAAAATGAACTTTTCACTCCATAGTTAAGAATGAAATAATATTGCATAATTAATTACCTACAAGATTTAATGCGGCACGGTAATTGTGACATCTGCTTCTGTATGATTAAATAAAGTTTGAAACTTTTCATCAAGCTTCACTATTATTAGCAGCTCGCCAAATTAGCAGATGCCAAATTACGTATCTTTACTCTCTCAGTTATTGTAATAATTTATAAAGCTATTGTATCGTACAAAAATAAACATGTACTCAGAATGTAGTACTATCTTGATATTTCAATAAAAATGCGCGAAACAAAAATAAACTTGATTTTTTTTAATTGAAGAGAAATTTTTTGCTTGAAACGAGATCAAGTATTCATTTTATTCAGAAAATTTCATTTCACTTATTTGAAAACATCAAATTACGAAACAGAGCAAGAAAAGGGAGGATCGTAACAAAAAAGAAACAGAGACAGAAAGAGAAGAAAGAGAAAAAAAAACAGTTATAAAAACTGTTTAAAAGTGCACTTTGATTGCCTACTTATATTTATATTAATTTGTATCCAGTTTCGATGTCTATTTCGTAAATTACTTTAAGTATTTAAACACTCATCTGCATTTTTAGACTATGTGTTTACTAATTGCCACTCTTGGTTTCGAAGTTTCTAGTTTCTTCTTGTCATATTTTCTTCTTCCAAAAATTTTTGCTTTAGCTCGAAAATATATCTATTTGTAAAAAGTTATTTAGTATTTTTACTATTCCATACGTTTTTCGAAAGGGATTTCAGATAAGGGTTTATCGCACAAGAAATTAAATATGTTTAATCTTTATAGGTACATTATAAGACTTTCAAAGAAATTCAAAACAGTGTGTCATAAAAAACTAACACCCATCAATAATAAGTAAAATGGAACAATGCATACAAGTTTAAATAAAAACTTGTAATCGGGTCACTTGTAGAACTGGCGCCAGAAAGGTCACTTGCTCAACTGTATCCTTTTCTTGCCCCCTTCCTTACCCAGTCTTGGGACGAAGTAATTTAGGAAAACCTACTTTGTACTTATAAATGGATATATTTACTACTCTTCGCATGCACCTAGGTGGCGATGCAATCTGTAAGTAATAAATTTCCAGTTGCTAGAATATGCGTAAAAAATGTGTTTCAGAAGTCAAAAAATTTTATATGAATAATTCCCCTACTTACCGCAGATATTGTGAGGTAAACAATTTATTTTTTTATACAACTATTATTCATGTTCTTTCTATGATATACAGGGTGAGTTTGATCGAATCTGCCATACGAAAAGGGGTGATAGAAGAGCCCAAGTGGAGTATAGAACCACCCATTAGCGGTATCAATTCTTAACCGTAACCGAGTAATATTATATTTAAGAAAAATTCGCAAAAAAAACAAAATTTTGAGAAAAAGACCGATTTCTGAACTTCCTGTCGAACCTACATACAAAATAAGTACATATTTGGAAAGAACAGACAAAATCCTTTAAAATGACACTTTTTTCATCAAGATAGTCGCACTTCACAGTGAGTTACAAGCTTTCAAACACTGGAAACATTCAAAAATGAAATTTCATCAAACTTTTCAGTCAAAACTTTCAGAAACAACCGTATGAGCTACAACTGGTCAAATGCACCAAAAACTTTCCCATTTCACTAGCTTTCAGATGATACAACAGAAAATCATATTGGGCTTCAAGTTCAGCAGATATTCTGGCTTTTGTTTGAAACAGTATAAAGACTTTTATGTTCTAAATTTTCTATTTCATGTAAGTGTACTGGTTTATTTATTCAAGAAAAAGAAAATTTTATAACTTAGTGTTAAATTGTAACACTTTATTAAGTTAATAATCACAACAGAAGATAAAAATACGTAGAAACAAAGGAAGCATTACTTTAACGCGCTTTTCACAAAGAAAAATTCAAAATTAAATGAGTTACACTAACATCTATGAGTACATTTACATGTAAACAATCCTCAAAATTTCCCAGAGCTACTGAAATTATCATTCCCCACACCGGATAGATGCTCTTGGCCTTTTAAGAGCAAAAACTACCGTCACTCTTAATGGAATTTCATTTCTCACTTTTGCTACTGCTCCATCAAGCCAAGTGCGCAAGTCCTGCAAACTGGTTGCATCTGAGCAGTAAACTGCTTGTTTCAAGAATCCCCAAACAAAAAAGTTCACTGGCGTCAGGTCTGGTGATCTAAGTGGCCAAGGAATGGGACCCAAATGACAGGATGAATGGACTCTATGAAATGAAATTTCATAGAGAGCGACGGTAGTTGTCGCTCTTAAAAGGTCAAGGGCATCTATCCGGTGTGGGGGAATATAATTCCAGTAGCTGTGGGAAATTTTGAGGATTGCTCACATGTAAATGTACTCATAGATGTTAGTGTAACTCATTTAATTTTGAATTTTTTTTGTGAAAAGCGCGTTAAAGTAATGCTGCCTTTGTTTCTACGTGTAGTTATCTTCTCTTGTGATTATTTATTTAATAAAGTGTTACAATTTAATATTTAGTTATAAAATTTTCCTTTTCTTGAATAAATAAACCAGTACACTTACATGAAATAGAAAATTTAGAACATAAAAGTCTGACTCTTTGCTGGTTTCTATATTTTGACAAAGGACGATTTTCATACTGTTTCAAACAAAAGCCAGAATAGCTGCTGAACTTGAAGCTCAATATGACTTTCTGTTGTATCATCTGAAAGCTAGTGAAATGGGAAAGTTTTTGGTGCATTTGACCGGTTGTAGCACATACGGTTGTTTCTGAAATTTTTGACTGAAAATTTTGATGAAATTTCATTTTTGAGTGTTTTCAGTGTTTGAAAGCTTGTAACTCACTGTGATGTGCGACTATCTTGATGAAAAAAGTGTCATTTTAAAGGATTTTGTCTGTTCTTTCCAAATATGTACTTATTTTGTATGTAGGTCTGACAGGAAGTTCAGAAATCGGTCTTTTTCTCAAAACTTTGTTTTTTTTTGCGAATTTTTCTTAAATATAATATTACTCGGTTACGGTTAAGAATTGATACCGCTAATGGGTGGTTCTATACTCCACTTGGGCTCTTCTATCACCCCTTTTCGTATGGCAGATTCGATCAAGCTCACAATGTATATGGTATTTCTATGATTTACCATTATTGTTTGTATTAACAAATTTTTAATTTAGGTTATTTTACATTTAGTCACTAGCAATTTTATATAGTTTGTATTGAATAAATAACTAAATTTTTTGATTTTTCCTGCTTATATATCTTTTAAACTTTTTACCACTTGAAATTTACGTGAGGGTAACCAATATCAACAATTATATCAACTATTTTTGCATACGTAAATCCAAAGTTACAACTAAAACTGTAAACCATAATCCATTAGTTTCCTCAGTAAAAAAGCTTCATACAACACGCCAATGTTCCCAAAAAGGAACATGCCTGAAATATGGGGGTTTTTTTTGTTGAAAACAATTCTTATTTCATTGTACAGGGTGGTTTTAAATAAACATGAGGTGTTTGGAGCCCTCTAGCGCGCAAAGTACTGGGCGAAACATTGTCAAACTTCCTGGGTGCACATATTAAATCATGAGATTTCGATTTCTGACAAAAAAAAAAAAAATAAATAAATAAAAATAAAAATAAAATAAATAAAAATCGCCCCCAGGGGAAATTTGGGGCTGTTAAAGTGTATTACTGTTTTTATCACAAATTAAAATTGAAAAAAATGCTTTTCTTAATAATTTTGCAAAGAAAAAATGATAGTTATTTGCAAATAAGGTTTAGTATGATCGCCGTAGAGTTCCCTTTAAAAAAAATGTCACTACGATGAAAATAGCGGTGCAGATCACCAAATAGAATGCAATAATTTGCATAAGCGTATTGCATTTAGTTATAATTAGTATAAAACGACAGCCTGAGAGAATTCTCATCATTCTGAGTCTTAGAGTTGCCTTAAGATTCCTTTTACCGTGCGAGACCGGGCTTTGTTAGTGAAGCTGCATTACCAGCGAAATGAAAATTCCAATGCTGTGCATTTAAAAGTGTTGTGTATCAAAGACATGTTTCTGATATCGCAAGTTTAAAAGATATCATGACTTTTAAAGTCAGAGAAATCAGTTCTAATATGCTACGAGCTAACGTGAAAAATTTCAGGCATCGTATGCAGTTCTTGCAACTTCAAAATGATGATCATGTTGAACCACATTTGTGATGAAAAAGTCATTTTTGCAAATAAAATGGATGCATAATTTGTCAGTATCATTTAATTCTTCGATAATCACAGTAATACACTTTTGCAGCGTCAAAATTTCCCATGGTGGCGATTTTTTAAACTATTTTTTTATTTCAGAAATCAAAATCTCATCGTCTAATACGGGCACCCATGAAATTTGACTGTGTTTTGCCCAGTACTTCGCGCGCTAGAGGGCTCCAAACACCTCAAGTTAATTTATAACCACCCGGTATATAGAGACGCCTTTATGTCAGGATCATAAAGCGGCGTTTAAAAATTTAAAACTCTTGTCTTATTTTAATCATCTAAATAGCTAAATTTAGCTGATTAAAAATACATCTAACTACATTAACTGTTAAAAGTTCTATTGGAAACAATAAGTTGATAATAGTAATAATAATAAATGACTTTAAACTGTAATTCAAACTGTGTAATTTAAACTTTTTTCACAAGCTACGAGTGATTACTGAGGCTCTAACAGTATTTAAAATTATTTGAATGCGAAAAAGAAAATTAATTTGGCTTTCACGGTTTAATAAAAAAAAAAAAAGAAAAGAAAGGGACGTTTTAGTAAGTAAGATTGTTTAGTTTCTTTTAAATTAGAAAATATAGCTCATCTTTACAAACTTGTATTTATGCTTTTTTTTTTTTTTTATGTTTTACCTGCTATAAGTAAATTATATCATTTGCTAAAAGGTACGAAAATAGTCAAATTGAAAAAGAAAAAAAAAAGCGAACGAGGAATAAGACAGTATAAAAGCAAGCAGCATAAATTCGTACAATAAAAGAGTGGGAAATGGAGTGTGAATATTTTTATCTTGCATAGAAAAAATGTTTGTTTTTTTAGAGAAAAGGAAATATTTTCAAAAAGCACAACATCAAAACATAGCAGAATATGATGAATAAAGAAATATGCTCTAATAAAACGTTTCTTAAGTTTCTTAATATTTCTTGCTTCAGTTTCAAGTGGTTTATCGAACATTAATTACATTAACGATCCTTGTCTTGAAACACATTAGGCAAATAAATCTTTAGAATAAAAATCCAATGTTCAAATTTTCTCCCTACTTTCGTCTATCATCAATTTACTCCTTTTTTGCGGTTAATAGTTTTCATCCATGAATTCTTTTCCACACCCCGAATACATTGTCTTCTTTTCCCAAGGCAGATGTAAATTTTCTTTTTTTCTTTCTTTCTTTTTCTTTCCCTCTTCTTGCCATTATCGAATTTCCATTTCAAACAAGCGGCTGGAAGCGTTGTTCTTAATTAACTCTGTTGTAATCTCTAAGAAAATCAATGAGAGTGCTCAGGAGAATACACTCTAAGTGCCTGAGGTTGCAAAGGACAGTCTGTTACTAGTGTTAAATGGCGTAGTATCCGGTGTCCCGCGTTGAGAAATATTTGTAGTATATTGAGAAAAACATTATTTTGTCAATAAAAAAAAGGTAAGAGAGAGAGAGAGAAGTTCAGATGTCCTTTCATGACGCTGTAGTTTAAGTCAAATCAGCCTTGAATCATCCACGCTATCTCAAGGACGTATCTAGAAATTTTTTAAGGTAGGGATAACATATCACGGGTAACAAATACGGTATAAAATTAATCGCAGGATTGATTTTATACCGTATCCTTTACTACATAGCTTGGTTTATAAATATTGACCTACTGCGTTTTGGACTTCAATTGTGAAACATATCCTCGAGAGAGCCCAAACCTCTCTTCTGCTATCATCGAAGATAGTCTAAAAATGCTTTTTTTGAACTTCAATAATAGAATTAATTGATGCTCTTTTCAGTGACAGCGAAACCCCACACACACTGGGTTTGCCAATTTTGACCTAATAAGTTTTAGATTTCATTTGCGAGACGTATCCTGAGGAGAACCGTAAACCTTCTGATAACACCAAATATAGTCTAAAAATGCATTTTTTGAGCTTAATTATGGAAAATTACAATCAAGAAAGAAGAAATCACCTCCATTGCCATCGTGACTTGTAGTGAACATTCAAAACAAAACAAGGAAGATCCACAGCACAAATTAAGAAACAGCATACAGGACTCCGGTAGGAATTGAACCCACGACCTTCGTCATTCGATGGGAAGGTTCTTTCTCAGAGCTACGAGTGTGCCTGCAGTGTGCGTAATGGTGTGATTAGGATCAGCCTATCCTTCACAATGCTCTTAAGTTAGTTTTGCCCAACTATCATCTAATGGAATAATGTAAACGTTAAATTTGACAGAAATTCAGACACATTATACCATAACAAAGAATATATTTCCTGCTTTGCTTGGTAGTGAATGTTGTAGTAATACACTTGTAGTAATTAATAATAATGATGCAAAAAACATTACGCTATTTTCGGATATGTTTTTCAAGTATTTATCATTTCTTTCTTTTTTTTTCAGTTTTGGAGGTCCTGAGGTCTTGAGTTCAACACATTTAACAATCAGAGATTGCCATTATTAACCGACTTTAACAAAGGATGAGCTAATACAGTTTGACAGAAATATATATATCTTAATATATAAAAATTACGTGTCCCTGTGTTTGTGGCCAATGGGCTCCTCAGCTACTGAACCGATTTTAACCAAATTTTGCACGCAGTTTCAGTTTGGTCCAACTTAAATGGTAGGATAGTTTTTATCTAAATTAAGGACCGCAATATATTTTTTATTGCAAATTATCTATTTAGCTACCAGCTTTTCTGTATTCTTGGCTAAGCCTTTTTACTAAGCCTTTTTTGACACCTCCATCGCTGAGCGACATAAAGCACACGTTCTGGCAGTTTCCGGAGCGCAGTAAACAGCTTGTAAGTTAACGGTGCGTTGAGTGTTATTTGACTTTTTATGAAGTAAATTATAAACAAACGCGTTACTTCCCTTGAAATTTATATGTGATAAGCTGTCAGAAACGATTGTCACTTAAGAGTTTTTACGCCTCTGAGGCTGAGAGGTGGAAAGCGCTTGGTGGGATAGCTCCTGGACTGCATTTAAGTGGCTGTTCTTCTTACTACTATTATATATACAAAAGTTTGTTTGGATGGATTTATGGATGGAGCAGTCAGTTGATAAGCAGTCCGAAAAAATTATCTTTTTAGCTAAGCCTTTTTTGAGGCTCTGTCGCCGGGTGACATAAAGCACATGTTCTGACAGCTTCTGGAGCGCAGTGAAATAGGTTGTAAATACAGAAACAATAATGCATGATTAATGTAGGTACTTAATTTTTTTTTTTTGTATTTTCTTTTTTTGTTTCAAAGGGAATAGTTAGTCCTTCCAGTTCATCCCATGGTGTCATGGTCCAGGTTTTATAATGAGAATCTGCAGAAATCGAAGGAAATATTAATCATAGTAGTCGTAAAAATAACAATTTTGAAAGAAAGCTTCACTGGACTTCATGTTTATGGTACTTTCATATCTGCACCTAATGCTGATAACAAATAACAGGCACGTACATAGTATTTCTATCGCAAGAAATTCGTATTATTTTAAAATTAGAAGTTAATATTTAACTGGCTCTGATAAAATTAGCACACAAATAATTACCAGAGAATAGCAAAGATTAATTTTTAGTGTCGATCAAGAAACGAATTCCTATGTGGTATCAATGAATTTATTTCTAATGCTATAAATTAGTAAGATTTCAAATGGGTGGATTAATTTTTTGGGTAAGGCCAAGAAACCTCATACAGTGAACTCTCACTTATGCGCCAGCTCAAGGGACCAACAGAAAAGGCGCATAAATGAGAAAGACGTATAAGTGAACAAGTCTATTTAAAGGACTAAAACGCAACATAATGAGAGAATGAATAAGAATGTTTCTATGGAAAAAAGACATATTACTATGATTTGGCAATAACTGTAACTTAACTACAATGTTAAAGGGAAAACAAAAATTTTAGCATACCTAATTACAAACAGTTCCCTTTAAAACGATCCAGAATAGGTAATTGTCCCTCTCTGAACTCCTGTTCATGCGGAAAAATGCCTTTCGCGAGCAATAAAGGCGAAAGATTAAAGAGGAAAGAGCAGAAAAATCTTATTTTTTAAAGAAAATAAATTAAAATTTTCACGTTTTTCGGGAAATTCGGCACATAAGTGAAATATTTATCTTTAGAGCGACGCATAAACGAATGATACTATCTTTATTTTGCTATGGAATGTGCTGGGACCATTCAAAATCGTCGTATAAGTGGAAAAGACGCATTAATGAGGCGACGTATAAGTAAAAGTTCACTGTATTTCGGATTACATTTATGCATACGATCCCTCTGCCAAAATTTCAGCATTCTACTAATAATGGAAGATGGGGCTCAAGCACTCTTTTTTAATGCTTTTTTTGTAATTTCGCCCAATTTTAGACTGAAGATACTTTTTTCTTTACAAAACGGTTTTTCTCCAGTTATTTGGATTCTTCAATACGTAAATATTACTTGAAAAAATCATATTAGCTGTTTAATTAGTAAGACCCATTAATAATATTCAACATTCAGGAAAACTCAGCAGACAATGTGGATTTCAGTACCTTATGCCAGAATCGCTACTAGAACATTTGTTTGACATCGCATGATCGACTGATGCTTTTCAAGCAGTGAGATGTAGAAAACAGATAAAGCTTTAAATGTTGCTACTTAAAGAGTGAACACCGGCAAATGAAATAACAAGAAATAAATGAAGAAAAAAAAATATTGTAGTCACCATATCACGGAACTCAACTATAATGTTGGTATAGATATTTACTTTGACTATACTTTGGTCAGTCATGCTCTTTAAAAATCTACTTTTTGAGAAATTTAATGGATTAATGTTTGACAAGGACTTAACACTTTTTGGGCATAGAACTAAATTGAGTAACTCTCTTACAAGTTTTAAATTTCAACTGTGAGATTTTATTAATCTCTAGATAAATACATTGAGTTATTATTAGCCATTTTATGTCGCTCACTTGATAACATTAATTGGAGATTGGCGGCACTATTCAAAATGCTTGGTAAATGACTTATCTCTAATGTGCTTTCAAAATATTTTTGTTCCAATATAAGAAAGAGAATTTTCATTTTATAATGCGAGAACAAACACAGAAACAAGAATTTATGTAGTTCAGTATACTTTTGTGTATCAAAGAATTAGTAGAAGTTTCACTTGATGCTGAAATACGTGGTATTAACATGAACTTGGAAAAATACTTAAAAGGCATACATTACAAAATGTTATTAGAATATTACTATTTTTTCTTCCTATTAATATTGTTAATTTTACTTAAAAAAAAATTTAGCTATCGAGGGAGCAGAAATTATTGCCAGCATAAAGATGGAAAATGTTCCATAAGAGGTCTAGCTTCATATACTTTGTAGAAAAACACTTAAACTTTTTGTAACATGCTTATCAGGAATTCTTTTATGACATGCCCCCCACCCCCACCCCCTTAACAAGTGCAAAAATGATATCAACTGGCAAATTTAAAAAAATAATAATAATAATAATAACATGAATGAGCATGATGAATGATACTCTGAGAAAGAGTATTCAGTTAATAGCATAATTAACCGACTTTTTAGAATAATGAGACTGCTGATGAGCGGTTTCTCAAACAAGTTGTTGAAAAAAAAACTAAACAGCCATCCGTATAAAATACCGCATCTTATGTTTAAAAATCTCCAAAACAAAAAATATAAATAAGCTGAACTTGCGAATTCAATTACAAATTATTGTAAGTGTATAAATGAAGATAAATATTATTAAATAGTTTGGCTTTAATTAGAAACTTGAAACATAAAAACATTCAAAACTAAACAAAACTTGACAATTATTTGCTTGTAAGAGGTCAAAATGTTGCCAGTGTATAAGTATGAATAGATATAAAGCAGTAGTCTTCATCAGTAGGGAATGTTTTACAATGTTCTAAACAACTTTATTATGCATATAAAAGATAATATCATATGATATACTCGTGATATATATGAGTATTGTGATTCTGATTAATGTGAGAAAAGAATATGTGATTCGTATTTGTATATAGCAATATGTGATATTACACAATGTTCATACCAGAGCTCTAAAACAAGCCTTAAGCACAAAAACCTCTATTTATCCTTTTATTGTTAACACGTAATACAATATGATGGAAATAATTTCCCCTAAGAGGTGTGCTGTCACTTTCCGAAACAGATTCCTTCCGATCGCATGAAAACCATTTTTGCCATTCATTACTTAGAATCACATTTCGCATCCTAAATGGATGCCTGGAACTAAGATCATGTTAAAGCAAGTCACACAAACCAAGTTTTAACGAGTTTCTTGTCCCTTATCATTTTTTTTTTTTAAGAAATTAATGAGATATATTCCTTTTAAAATATAAAGTTAGCGTATGTGAGTTTTCTTAAATTTACTTTGTCATTGTATGTTTTTCAAAACTAATGTTAGATTTTTAACATTACAGGCATTAAATACAATTAAATGTTATGGCATCCTATAAAAAAAAAGAAACAAGAATTTAGGGAAGGTTTTTTTGAAAACGAAAAAAGGAATCAGGTTAACAAAGTAAATTTCGATTCAGTTTCTGCATGATTTTTATACCAATTGAGCTTTGCCCAATCGTACTTGCCATTTTCAAACAATAATGACACTTTTTACTATTTTTAAATAGAACTGTGATCGTTTTTTTTTTAATTTGTTAAAGTTTACTGCTGACAGGTAATTTTGAAATATAGCGTTATTTCAATTTTCTAAAATCATTGCGATGTCTGTTTTCTACTAAAGATCAGCATTATTTCAGTCTTTTTGGGTCAAAGGCATGTTAGTATCGTTTCGACACAATAAAAAATGATTGTATGAGGTTACCATGGTTAACGGGTGAAACGTTGCACAACTTCTTGTGTAAGTTGTTTCGATTTTGAGAAAACTCTGTTGGAGGAAACTTTTTGCTGCCTGTGTAAAATTCCACTAAGCGAAAAACGTACTGCGATATTACTTAAAGCACATGTATTAAGACAGACATGGGTGCAGAGTTCTTAAAGTCTAATGAAAATCCCCAAGATATGACCCGTCTTGTGGTAAACACGCTTGCTTTGTACTCATTAATTTCACGGTTCAGGTTTCGATCCTATCGTGTGTAATTAAAATAACTCCTGAATTTGTGTAAAGTTGATTGGTGATGGAAAAGCATGAACCTCATAAAAATTAATTAAACGAATAGTTGAAAGTAATCTTCCAACCTGATTAATGTCACTTTCGCTTCTTCCTTCTGACAGAGAATTCTTTTGTAACCTTTCACACAGAAGTTGGTGAAATGGTATAGTTCCATCACCATGGTGAAACCTTCCACAAATGATGTGTTACTTTTTACCAAATCTATCAGTTAATGTACTCCATGGTAGTGGAGGCAGCACTCCTGCCACCGTATTTATGAAGTAAGGTTGCACCTAAGGCCTGTGGTTTGACGTTTTAAGCACGAGATAAGTGTATATCGTTTAAGGCAGGATCAGATGCCATCACGTAAAACCTCGAGCGGTTGCAGTAGATAACTACAACTCAATTGTATGCTATAAAAGTTCTATATTTCTTTTGGGTGGCTTTCACATTCAAAGGCTTCCAATCTCAAGATTTAGGTTAGCAAAGGGAACATTGTAAAAGGCTGTGGCGAAAGAAGTCAGGCCCGTAATTTAGGGGACGGGGCAGGTGGGGGTCAATTGCCTCCCTCCCTGACTTTGGAAATCAATGTATTGCAAAATAAGTGGGCGTGGTTTTTGCCCCTTTTTGGTAAATTATACAGTGTATGCACCCTTGCCCCCTCCCCTGGAAAAATTCAAAATAACGACCCTGAAAGAAGTATTTCCCCCATTCAAACATGCAATACCAGTTTCGCAAGAAATCAGGAACAAAGTGCAACTGCAAAAATAATTTAAGCTTTCATGGTGACACGAAAAGCCAGTGATGCCATCAAGGCTTAATAAAAATAATATTTGAAACATTGGCATTTCGTATACATGCATTATGACCATTACAACTGTGAAAAAACCTTTTCCACAACATTTAAGGAACTTACCGACGTCTTTTGTAAAATTTTTCTCCAATGAATCGATAATTTACTTAAACCTGCACTTTCTCTTTACTAAATCAAGCCTCTCGAGAGCTAAACCAACTTCAAGTATTATATTTCTCACAGATTTAATAAAATGTTAAACTAATCCACTAAATCAATTACGTATAATGCAGAAATATTGACTGTGACATTTAATGAAAAAAATGAGTTTTTGATTTTAAACTTAAAACATGATTTTCTCTAACTTTTAAAATCGAAATATTTAAAAAAAATGTTGAAATGGTGTTGACAAGCATAAGATAGAATTTTCTCAACTTTGTCAGTCAGCTGTACAACATTTTTTATTTCTGAAGTGTTAAGTAAATGAGCAAAGCATGTTGCTGTTTATGACAGTCTACGTATTGATTATTATTCAATATATTATTCAATATATTCCCAATATATTATTCAATTCCCCCCAATATATTATTCAATATATTCCCATATTTCGTGGGGTCCCACTATGAGCGAATTATCATTACTATTTCAGAATTACTGATAACTTCCAAGCTGGTGAGACGCTCAAGACAGCTTTAGCATGCCGCATAATCATGCAATATGACTTCAAAGATTTCCTGCATCTTTAAAAAATATTCTAAAGCCCACATGATCTGGGTATAACCCCGTGGCTTAAGGAATAAGAGTTTAAAGTTTAAATATTACACTTGAGTACTACTAAAATCAAAGATTAAAAATCCTTGGTCTGAATAGCCAAATTCATGATTTGGGAAATGAAAACTCGAAAGAAGCATTTACATTTTATGGGAACATTTTTAACATTTCAGAAGCTTAATAGCATAACTGAGTTTACTGTTTATTGTTTTTAAGAAAACAAAGAAACTGAAAAAAAAACTAGTGCAAAAATTATTGTTATTAAAATAATAATAGTTAAAAAACAATAATAAAGATGCAAAGGATTGCAGTCTTAAGTCAAATTGCTAGAATTATTAGTTTGTCATTTTCATAAAATAATAATTTTGTTTTAAACGGAAAGAAATAACGGCCATTTGTAATCAGATAAACTGAATTCTGTACGACTATGCCAAAGTAACTTTTAATCTCAAGTAATATTTTGCGTAAAGTGGCGATGTCTGAAATTCTAAATACTCATCATGCCAAAGTTTGTGTTTCGTGCTATTTGGCATCTGAAATTTGGGATTTTTCCAAATTGACTTTTTTTTTAAACTTTCATTAATTTAATCTAAAAACTAAAACTGAACGATTCATCTGCATTTAATACGAGTAAATTGTTGCCAGTGAAACAAGTTTTGGGATATGTTCAACTTCAAGGAATTTTTTTCGTTTACGTTTAGGTTATATTTTTAAGTTCGTTACATTTACAGGTTTATTTTATCCCAACTGCAAACATTTATTAAATTACTACTTTTAAATCAGTTGCAACATGATTAATTTCTCAAATATATATTTACTCCAAATGTAAAAGTAATTTAAAAAAGTAGTTAATTTTAGTGCCTAAAAAATAAATTATTTGCGTAATAAAGTCCTAACTTATAATTGTTGATTACCCATATACATATAAAACCTATTTTAACTGATAGTGTATAGTTAAAGTAATTTGTTGCCTAAACGAAATAAGAGAAGTACCTCTATACATAAAATAAAAAAGTAAAAAACCCGATATCGATGGAACAAGATATTTTCAAAGTTGTAGAGCATCTTTTTTTGTACAAAAATGCACCTTGTTGAGTTCTGTGCAATGTTCCAAACGTACATTGCAGTTGACGGTGAATATTTTGAACACCTGAAGTGAGAGTATGTTATTACAGCTAATTCTTTTTTTTTCTTTCTGCCATCGCATTTGCATGTCGCTGAGTAGGAAATGACTATACAACAACAACCAAAAAAAAACTTTATCACTGCTCTATGCTTTGCATTATATTCCAATAAAATATAATGCAACATTTTTTATTATACTAGTGCAGTGTCAAGGAATAAAGTTCTTGTATTTCTCTTTCGATTAAATTTCTTTTTCTACCAATACTATTTTTTCGCATTCGCTACTTCTTATTTTATTATTATTTTTCACTTTTTTGAAAAGATTATCTGTTTAAAAACTAAATATTTTTAGCATATAAAGAAATACCAGATATGAATTGTTTGCACTAGCATGGAGTTTATTCTTAAAGGCCAAAGGCATTTATTTAAACGGCAAGCAAGTTTATCTAACCTAACTGTACAGGTTTTCTCAGAAATTTTATGATCCCCCGCAGTGGCAACAATGAATTCCATAAAAGCTTTATGCATTCCATTTGAAACCGTGATTAGTTTAGATGGCCAAAATTCATTGACAACGCACTACACGTAAAAAAGCACCACTCACTCCATAGATAGGATAACCTTATTAGGCGTCTTATTTACTTTTATTACTGCTCATCTCGAGAAAAATGTGCTTCTTTCTGGGGCTTGATATCCCGCATACTTTGCCGTATCTCTAAAAAAAGGGATCTCTTATCTGTTATCGGATGAAGTTTCTAACAAACTAGAAGCCTTTTTTCCCAACTTGAAATAAAGTATTGGATTTCAGATTATGGTGTTTCGAACACGGAAATCAAAAGAATGCTCCTGTAGTGGATTTCTTACTGAGTGATGCGTTGAAGTTTTTAAAATAAAATATTTACCATGTGAATTTTTTTAGGAGACTATTTATAACAGGGACAAAGTTTAAGCTTTGATAAACAAATGCGGGGTTTGAAAGAGTGAAAAATTCTCATTGCAATAAATAAAAAATAATAATTAAATAAATGTATAAGGAATAAATTCAAAAGTTAGGCATCCATGTTCTTCAGTTATGAACGGAATACAAGCAAACGCAGATTGCAAACTATGTTTAACTATAAATTATTTTTAGTTAGCCTTTGATTTAAGCAATAAAGCAATAACGTTAACAAACTTTCATTTAATGCAGTTCTTTCTCTGTTCAATGCATAATTAAATTTAAGTAAAATGAACCGCTTCTTTTATATTTGAAAAAAATTGAGTCTAGGTATTGAAAAGTAAATAAGTAAAAACACCGTCGTCGGCACCACCTTGTCTAAACTGTGAAGTTAGAATTCGATCTGGAAAATGGAACGAGATCGAGAAAAAAAAGAGCTTTTTAAAGTTGTATAGCATCGTTTTGGTACTAAAAGACATCTTTTATTTCTTAATAATAATAAATAAAATATGACAAAAAATTAAAAAAACATAAAGTCGTCAACCCTTATAAGAGTAGGAGTCAGTACTTTTTCCTCAGCCTACATTTCTTAGCGTCTAGCAGAAGTAGAAGTTAGAGTTAAAAAGTCGAAATTGTTTGTCAGAGTCGATAGGCGTCGTCAGATTTGAAGGCTCTAAAAATATACTGCTTTATAATCCGAGCTCGATACGCTCGCTCACCGGCCACAACAATTTATTTGTATTTAAAAAGGCGGTTTTTTTTCTCAATATGAATATTATAAGAAGCATTTTTTAAATATTCATATTTAATGAATGAATGAATAAATTTTTGATTTTCAGCCATTTAAAGAGGTTAATAACTTTTACATGCAACTTGTGCATTAGATTATGGGCATAAACAGCACTCGTAAATAAGCTGATTGTTCACACCGGAAGGAAACAAAGGCTCATCGAAAGTGACAATGGACGCCTAGATGCTTGATTGATATTAGGAAATAAACTGATCTATCCAATTTCTTTCCATCGGAAACAATCATTTTATCAACAAAATACATTCCAAACAATTAAATCATTTTCCCCCACATATAAGCATTTTATCCTTATAAAATATGTGAACATCAAACGCGGGGGAGCAAATAACGTAGACAACGAAATTGTCGAATGATGACGGATGCCTAAACGCTTGAAGTAAGCTAATCGTTTGAAGTACGCTGATCGTTGTCAACGGAAAGAAACAAATGAATGCTTATTTTGCTCCACGTCTAAGCGTTTTATGTATATAGATATGAAGTAATAGTTTTAATACAGTTAGATTAGGTTTAGTACAGTTAGGTGGTTCCCTTACACTGTTTCAGCATGAATGCATACATTCAGGAAAATAACACATATTACCATTAAACAAGAAACAGCAGGAGAAATAAACAGATTAAATGTTCTAAAATAATTGACTAAACGGAAAAGAAATATGTAAAAAGCTAATAATTTAAATAAAACTATATCTATGAAAAAGTACCCCATATGAATTTTAACTGATGGCAGCAATAGTTATTACTCTAAAACATACATCACTTTCGATTGGTACTTAAAATAAAATAAACTTCTATCAGCTTTACACACATACAGAAGTAACAGAACAGGTAAGAATCAATCAACGCATATTTTTTTTAGTCGAATCGAGTTGAAAAGATGCAGTAGAACCAAATTTAATTGAAATAACTCACAAGTAAACAAACAATAAACCAACATGAACAAATAAAAACGCGTGTAAGACTTTTTTTTTAATTATTGTTAACTAAAAGTAAACGTAAAAAAAACGATCACAAATAAAGTTTTATTTATTTCTTTGTTTAAATCTCAATAATCAGTCATTTAAAAATCAAGTGATAGTGTTTTTTTTTTAGATGCATCAGAAAAAAAACCTTGTTGAAGCATAATATGTAATCTTCATCACAAGGAAATTTTATAAATCATTCTTAAACTGACAGAAGCCGTTACCAGTTTTTATCAGCTCATGATTATTATATTTAAATAAAATCAGCATTATTAGTGGTAAATAATCATTTGTGGTAGCTCTTAATACTCTCCTCGTATATGGCAACTCACAGAAGTTTTTTTTTTTTTTTTTGTACACTTTTGCATATTTTTTTGAGTAATAAAATAATTCATAGTAACTTTAAGTTATGAGACCGCTAAAATGTTTAGCTACTATCTATTACATATAAGACTAATAAACTAATGCAATATTTACTAAAACCTAATTTAACAATAAACTAAAGCTAAACTCTGAGCTAAGCACTTCTCTATTATTACAACGACATTGTAATAATAATTTATTCATCTAGCTTTGGTTTATTAACACAGCCGAGAAAGGATGTGTAGTTCTTTACCTTAGAGATTAAGAATTTCATAAATGATTTACAAGTACAAACACAGTTTCTTTCCATGTTATTTAACCTCATGAATAATAAACTGCTTATTTGGTCGAAGCAAACATCTTGGGGTGATTTCTGAAGCTCTTCGTAAGATGTTTTAAGGGAAACAATTCCATTTAATTGTGGGTTTGTTTACCACGTAAGTTTTCCCATTCCATTAATTCCATGCATAATAATTGAAGTAATCGTTATTACAGATATTATTAGATTAATTCTTTTATTTTTAAATAAAATTTGCAAAATGTTATTGCTGGCACATAAATTTAAATATTGATTTTGTATTCCAATGTTCAGGATTTTAACAATTTATTTGTTGAATGCTGAACGAAGCAAACTTTGTAGCACATGAATTTCGGAGTAGAACAATGTATCTGCGAGTCAGCTTTTATTTGAAAGTAACTTCTTAAAATACAAGTACTAAGATTTAATATAAACAAGTTATTTAAAAAATTCAACGAACTTCACTAGTAAGAAAGCATTTTCAATTTAACCCATTAATGCTCAACTCCGAACTTTTAAATCATTTTTGGCTCATAACATGTGTCTAGGTACTAAATGAACTGGAAAAATATTTAAAAAAATCCTGAACCAAAATTAAAATTTTTATTTGATATAATGTAACCGTCCTATTAAAAGGACGCTAGGCACGACAGGGTACAGGTTTTTTACAAATACTTCGACTCCTAGATTTTCCAAAATCGATCATCTTAATAACACATTTGCATATATTAAACATAAAAAAAATATGTAACAAAGCATAATATAGCTAACACCGCTTTATTGAATCAACTTTTAATTTAATAAACCGCTTAAAAGAATCAAATCATTAAAAAGAGAACACAATCCAGCTCTATTAAATTAGCAGCTTTACTGAATAAAAACTATTTTGGACAAAAGCAATTCATATAAGTGGTGGCCACTGTAATAAAACAATGTAATTCAAAATAAATTTAAATATTAAAAAAATGATAAATAAAAATAAAATAAATGAGGAAACCAGAAAATTAAACTCAGACTGTTTAACGAGTGCTTCAAATAAATCCTTAATATTTAAAATTTAAATTTGCATAAAAAGAATTCACATTATCAGCTTACAGAATGACAAAAAAGAATAGCATGAGTATTTTTTTCTTACATTTTTTAAAGTAAAAGTTACTTAGTATGAAAGATTTCAAAGCATTTAGCGCACAATCTTACTAAACATTTATTGCACTTTCTTGTAGATTTCTCACTTCAGTAAGCACATTTTATTTGTTTTGGATTTACTACGATTAAATGATCTTTTCCACCAAATCTCACTTCGTTGGGGACTCTGTTAATTTCTTTGAATTTCCCATAGCCACACTGTTTTTGGCTCTCTTGCTGTATTTAGCAAAGTAACTTTGGCAGATTTCTCTTCTGAACTGCAAAAGGTCCATTTTGTTTGCTTCATAAGAAGGACATAATCTGCACAGGAGTCATACATTTTTCACAGAATCTTTGAGACCAAACAGAAACAGTGACCACCACCATTTTTTTTTACCGAATAGAACAGCAATATTGAGCTAAGTTCTGATCGATTCGGTCTGTTCTACCATAAATTTATTATGCTGGGAAACAGCAAATGGTTGGTTTATATTAATGATTTTTTTTCAGCATTTGACCATCGTCTAGCTTGAACTAATACTATATTAGTTAGATGATATTGTCGTTCCTTCTAACAAAACTCAATTTTTTCGAGTTTTGGAAATCGTAACTTCCTCCGTCTTCCTTCTTAAAATATTTAATATCTTCAAGTCGACAGTTTTCAGTTTTGTTTGCCTGTACAGTTCCCGTTGCACCTATTTCTTTCTGTGTTAATTTATCAATAAACGCGGGTGACGTAAAAGGGTTTTCGAAAAACAAGTCATAGTACTTATTTTCCGAGAGCTCTGAAATGAGGTCCATCACATTTGATTTTTTTTAGATTATACGTTTATTTAAAAATAACCACTTAATTAGTTATATAAGAGTTTCTTTGATTGGTAATGATTGGTAAAATAAAAACGATATTTAAATACAATTAAATTTTGCAATTAATAAAAGTTTATTGAATACTTTTATTTTTGAAAAGAATATGCATAAGAAATATTTATACTATTATGAGATGATAAAGTATCGTAATTCATGGGAAAAGCCAGGCTTTCATGAATAAGAACAAGCAAAAAAAATTAGAAATTAAATGTAGTTAAATATATGCTATCAACTTAACTCTTGATTCATTCATTATTCAAAACCTATTTCTGAAACATCATATTTCCGGCAGTTTATGATGATATACCATCAAAATTGATCAGTAATGCAAAGCTTTCAGGAACGGAACACGTGTGAAAAACCTGTCGCCACTCGTGCCTAACGTCCTAAATATAGAACGCTACAAAATCGCAGATAAAACTGCGCTAAAATAATAGTTTTTAAAAAAATTGAAAAATACGTGTTTTAGAAAAGAGTATAAAGTAAGATTTGAGCATAAAAACTTTTCATATCATCGGAAATTAAAAATTTTAACTTTTTGCTCTTTGACATTTTAAAATGATGAAAATTTCACTTCTTGGACTTTCGCCAGTAAAAAAAAATATTGAATATAATTTTAGTGCCACTATATCGTGGATAATAATTAATACAACACTTTGTTATAACAATCAGGTATTGGATTTGAAATGAAATACTTTTTAGAAATTTATGGAGGATTTTGCCAGCGTCCTTTTAAAAGGACGTTAGGCACAAATGGGTTAAATGAAATTGTTTTCGAGATGACATGGTAAACACGGAAAAGAAAAGATAATCCTTACTAGTAAAATTTGCTAGTCACAAAAGCAGAATAAAGAGGAAAAATTGAAAATCCCTTTAAAAATCTTATGCAAAAATCAATTACAAGTATTTTAATTGTTGATAAGGAGCAACTGGAAACAGAGATATACTTTTAATCATTGAGTTTTCTTTTCTTGTTGACGAACAGTAACATAGGTTTCCAAGCACGCAAATAAAGGCTTAGCCGCGTTTGATAAAAAAAGTTCTAATTCGAGTTCTATGTAACATGTAAGTTCTGAACGTATTCTAGTAGAAGTAGAAACTATTTATCTTTCATTTGGTACTGTTGTTTTAAGTTTTTCAGTATGTTTTTAATAAATCTCGAAAAAAAGTTTCAAAAGTTTTTAAATAATTTGATTTGAGACCTATCTAGGAACACTGTCGATCAACTCTTCTTTCAAAATTTTTTTTAATGGTCCATCGTTAGTTTGTCAGCGACAGATACACAGATAAACAGACACATCAAACTTATAGCCCCCTTTCCTGTTGCGTCGCGTGTTAACAAATATCCTGATGAATGTCTGTATACTACATATGCAAGACAGTACGAAAATGTCAAACCCGGCAACTACTAGGTCGTAGTTCATTCTTTCTGCTAAGCGCATACACTGCAAATTTTGGTCTAATAGTTCGCCAGTGAACGTGTAAAAATAAATATATACGTTCAGGCTAACTACCTAATTGAATATCAAAGTGTTGGCTTTTTCATGTATAATTTTCTTACTTCATAATTTCTCAAATAGCAGTACTTCAGATATAATCTAAATACCATGTCAATTAGTGAAATTACATTTGGAAAATGCTAAATATGGAGTACTTGTTGAGACTGCTGAAGAACACTCAGTGAAGAATAGGATCTTAAAAACTGGCAATTAGTTAAATTATATTTTTTTCTTAGTTGAGATTTGAAGCTACTTCTAGTCATGGCAGCTCTTTGTTATTACTGATCGCGCAACCATTCATATCACTAATATTCTCAAATCATAGTATGAACGTCTGATATTTAAGCATACTTAGTAATTTTATCTTAACACTAGCTCATATCCTCCAGTAGATTCTTTGGTGTGTTTATAAACTGGAGTCCTTATTATGTCATTTATCGCCTTATTAGACTATAATCTATATTTTTAGGGTATTGAATCATTGGAAAAAATATGATACATAGCGATACTTTTCTTCCTAAATTCTGCATTTGGATAAATAAGGCAATCTGGGACAGAACATTTAAAAGCTACTCATTAAGAAGTAACCAAATAATCTGAACGTAACACACTCATGTTCAGCGATTGTTTTTCTAATTTAAAAGGGTATTAAATATTAGTTATAAAATGAGATGCAAATTTCGTTCTCTAATTATATATTATTTTTAAGTTCTGCCACATTAATACGCTAATTCATACCATTCGCGCTTACCTGAAGGCCACGAAAAACAAATAGTAGTTTGAAATAAGAATTGTAAACGTTCTTCCAAAAATTTAAATGTACACTTAAAAGTAGTTTCTAGCAAAACAGATATTTTAAACTTGTTTTTCTTTCTTGGCGTTATTTTTTTTTGTCAAGGATAGCATATATATTTGCAAAAGACAACAAAATTCTCAGTTGTTTCTGCAATTAAAAAACTTAGTTTATATTTTTATCAAACAAGTGCACCGTTTTTGAATCAATAAAATTTACAAGAGTTTAAATAAAACACAAATACAAATCATAATACTTCTTTCATTTTCCCAGTGAAATATAATACATTTATTCAAAGAGATGAAGATGCAAATAAAGATCAAGTTTTCTTGAACAATGAATTATTCATTTTTCAAAGATGCTTTGTTAAAGTTCCTTCTACTTTAACATTTTCTTTTCAAGGGTTGAAACAGTTATTTGGTGAAACAATTTCCTTAAAAAAATATTTTAGGAATAATTTACGCGCTTTGTTTCCGGAAACGTAAAATGCAGAAATGAAATTTAGAAGAGGGGGGACTACAGAAGAGTTTTTTTTTTCTTTTTTTCAAAACTTATTTTGACTTCTTCTTTGCTTATTAAAATTATTAGTTTTTTTCGACGTAGTTTTCTGAGAAACATAAATGTAAACTTATGTCAATCAAAAAGTATAATTTAAGAAATTGTACTCATAATCACAATCAGAAAATCGCTTGAACAATAGCAGAATCATTAAAGCTATTATGGTATAAAAGGCTTTTAGAGCAGGAGCACGTTTGAAACGAAAAACATTTATTTTGAAGTATTTGGAACGTGAAGTTGATGGATTATGCAACGAACTTGGAGGGTTTTTTTTCTTTCTGTAGTTTAAGGCTTAGGTATGAATATTGTTGTTGCCCTGTTCCAGCTAAGCTAACAATTTGGGCTGCGCTGCTTCACTTTTCCAACTGTACTAAAATTTGGTGTGAAGTCCGACTTCAACCGTGCACATAAATACCGCAGGGATCCATTTAAACGGTGGGTATCCATTCACAACACAAAACATATTCATACAAAGGAAGGACAAGGACGAAAGAGAGAAAGTATATTAATGTCCATTCCGGGATTCGATCCAGGTACCACACCATCCGGTCAGAATTTTCTGACCACGACAGGGTTTTACGGCTTAGGTATGAATTATTATAACTAGACATTAAATCGTTAAAAGAAGAGGAAAAAGGGGTAATGGGAGACATTTAAGCAGGCATTGAAATAAAATGCAAGATACTTCTTCAGGTGGTTCACATTTTAGGTATTACAATGAACAAGTTATCTCTCTGAAGCAATATTTTCATCTTCGATAACATAATTCAGCGAATATGGGTTTAATTTAAATAAAATATTAAAACGAAAATGGTACTGGACCAGTGGTCGCTCGGTTTCAAATCACGATTGAAGAAAACTAGCCCTCTACAGGGCCTAACTCAACCGGGAAAACCACGTGCACAACAAGGTACGGTGGACCCTGGATTGTGAGTGAGCGAGAGAGAGAGAGAGATAGTTAACATGCAAAAAATGTTTGTAGTTAAAATGGGATAAATTTATTAATGTATTGTTGGTATGTGTTTAGCGGTGGGATAATCAATAATTAAACCTGATGCTTTACTCTGATGTAATTTTTGTCCATAACGTGTCGTCATTCAAAGAACATATAATATAACCATTCTAGAGATACTTTAAAGTGATGCTTCGCCATTTGTTTATAAGATTCGAATACTTTAAAGCTTACTAGAGGACATACCGTATAAATTTTGTGTTCTACCATGATCTTCTTTAACCCTTAAAATAGTTCATTTGAGTCATGTTATTCAAATTTCTCATAAGTAATAAATTCAACATTTTTGTGCAAGCAATAAGTTTTGAATAAAGTAACAAAAGTGGATAAGATAGATGTATTATACATTTTATTTCGTGCATTTAATGGTATGTCATATAATATTGCTTTCATTATATTTTAGTTTATTATTAATACTCATTTGTTCATCTTTTTATACACCTTTGTGATGGACTAAAAATAGGGCAGTATCTTGGAAATATATTCAGATAAAATGTGACAAGCATTTGAAATCGAATTGGAAGAACTTGTTTGAATGTGTGCGTAAATACTCCAGTTCCTTATAAAAGTATCCGTTTATGACATATGCGGGTGGGTACAGATTGAGTTAGAAGCACTTTCCAATGTAATACAAAAAGTTCTGAAACTTCTAGTATATTTGAAATCGCTACAGCTATATGAATTCACCAGAAATGGCAAATAAGTTACGAAAGTTAAAAAAAAGCCAATATGTCATTTTACAAACATTTCTGAGTACTTTTGTTATAAAATTTTAAGACAGATGACAGATAAGTTTGACATTAAATATCTTGAACGTTTCAAAAACATTGTGTGTAGAATGCATTAGCAATGCTTTTAGGAGTTATAGCGTTAATTTATTAAGACCTTTATTTTATTGTTAAGAATATTTTTTTCATGATTTATAATTTCTAGCACTTTTCATCCAATATAGCTTTAATATATTTACTGTGTTATTATTTTGTTTCTTATTGTTTTCAATAGCGCAATATAATTTTCTAATAGTTACGTATTAGTAAAAATGTTCCCACGAACCTCAGTTCATACAATAAGCAACACAAAAAAAAAAGCGTTAAACAGATAATTTTTGCTTGTTCTGTCAAAATCCATTTCAATGTGGAAATCAATAAAAATTTTGAAATAGAGTAATAAGTTTTCTTTTATTTAAATGATATCTGTCAGCAGGCCCGTCATTCAGTGACTCCGGGGGAGGGTCAATTGCCCTCCCTGGCTTTGAGAAATTAATGAATTTGCATACGGGTCATTCCATTTTAAATCAACAAATGGGGTGCGCATCATCATTTTTGATGTTGATGAAAATTGGCATGTGAATTCCTTTTACTTCCCAGAGCTCAAAATAGTGTTCATTTTATTTTTGAAAAATTTACCCTTTGATATATAGGCCATTTTTGTTGTTGGGAACAGCGAAAATCGGGCGTTTTGATGCTTTGTCTTATGAACTATAACTTTTTTTCTATCAAAGATTTTGAGCTCAAATA